>NW_025559351.1:0-10168 GCF_020424385.1 Procambarus clarkii
GGTTACAAACTTTTCTCGGATTTTAGACCCTACTCGTCTCACCGGGAAGAACACCACCTGCGCGCTCGGATTAACGTCAGTCTTTAGCTCTCAAATGCTCTGGTATACGTGTCCTCCCCACCCTCATAACCCCCCAACTCCCAAATCCCCAATCCCCAACCCCATTCCCCCCACCCGCAACCCCCCCCCACCTCCTACCCCCTCCCCACGCCCCCTCGTGCTAAAACACAACACAAAACCCGCCACGGAACTGTTGCTGGGGCAGTCACCAGGACAGTCTCAGCCCTCAGTAACACAGCTGCTTGTAAGGTCGGTCTGGAGCATTGCTACGGAACACAGACTGGAACATCCCCTAAGGAACAAAGACTGGAACATCCCCTAAGGAACAAAGACTGGAACATCCCCTAAGGAACAAAGACTGGAACATCCCCTAAGGAACAAAGACTAGAACATCCCCTAAGGAACAAAGACTGGAACATCCCCTAAGGAACAAAGACTGGAACACCCCCTAAGGAACAAAGACTGGAACACCCCCTAAGGAACAAAGACTGGAACACCCCCTAAGGAACAAAGACTGGAACACCCCCTAAGGAACAAAGACTGGAACATCCCCCTAAGGAACAAAGACTGGAACATCCCCCTAAGGAACAAAGACTGGAACACCCCTAAGGAACAAAGACTGGAACATCCCCTAAGGAACACAGACTGGAACATCCCCTAAGGAACAAAGACTGGAACATCCCCTAAGGAACACAGACTGGAAACATCCCCTAAGGAACAAAGACTGGAACATCCCCTAAGGAACAAAGACTGGAACATTCCCTAAGGAACACAGACTGGAACATCCCCTAAGAAACAAAGACTGGAACATCCCCTAAGGAACAAAGACTGGAACATCCCCTAAGGAACAAAGACTGGAACATCCCCTAAGGAACAAAGACTGGAACACCCCCTAAGGAACAAAGACTGGAACATCCCCCTAAGGAACAAAGACTGGAACATCCCCCTAAGGAACAAAGACTGGAACACCCCCTAAGGAACAAAGACTGGAACATCCCCTAAGGAACACAGACTGGAACATCCCCTAAGGAACAAAGACTGGAACATCCCCTAAGGAACACAGACTGGAACACCCACTAAGGAACACAGACTGGAACACCCACTAAGGAACACAGACTGGAACATCCCCTAAGGAACAAAGACTGGAACATCCCCTAAGGAACACAGACTGGAACACCCACTAAGGAACACAGACTGGAACATCCCCTAAGGAACAAAGACTTGTATTTTCATTTTTGAATTATGTTATCGTCTTCCTCATTTTTGCTGCATCTTCTGTTAGTCGTCACCTCCTTCTTCTACTTCTTGTCACCCTTCTTCTCATCACGTATCAGTACCAGTTGCAAATATATGAATTGTTCCCTCAGCACCAACACCGGCAGTCGTCAGACTGAGAACAAGAGGTTAGTTAGTTTAGTTCATTTATTATGCACCCCATACCCATCTTGTGGGCGGTAGTGGAAGAGGTTACAGAGGCACATAATGGGCTCAGGGACTGAACCCCACAATTCATTTAGCTAAGCAAGTTACAATCTTGATGAGCTAGTTACAAAATTCAATATAAGAAACAAGAGGAAAGGTGCTTTGGATGGTACAAAGCACTAGGAGGCAACACAGGTATGGTACAAGTTGTCAGACATGATTTAATGTGCATGGAACAATTAAGGTTGTAGGGGCAACACTTACGTGCATGGTACAAAGGAACAGGACAACACGCGCACAACCACAGGCCAGTACAACCTCTCCCACTTTCAGGGAAAGGAAACTCTCATGTTACAACCTCACCTGCCTTGCCATCCTCAGTTCTGGGAACCGACTTACACGAGCTCTGTAGCTTGGTTGGCAACCTTGCTCTTTGGTTGTGTGCAGTTGTTAGCTGGGGTTGTAAATTGTTGTGTGTGTGTGTGTGTGTGTGTGTGTGTGTGTGTGTGTGTGTGTGTGTGTGTGTGTGTGTGTGTGTGTGTGTGTGTGTGTGTGTGTGATGCAACGTGTGTGGCTGTGGGTTGTGAATTGTCCTGTGGTTGTGCGTTTTGAATTTGTTCTATGGTTGTAGGTTGTAAATTGTCGTGTGGTTGTAGGTTATAAGTTGTTGAATGCGGTTGTGGGTTGAACATTGTCGTGCGGCTGTTGGTTATAAGTGGTTGCGTGGCCGAGGGTTGTAAATTATCGCGTGTCTCTGGGTTGTAAATTGTCGTGCATCTGTATGTTGTAAATTGCTGCGTGATTGTAGGTTGTAAATGTTTATGTTGAAAACTCTTGTATTGTTATAGGTTGTAAATTGTTCAGTGGTTGAACGATGTAAATTTGTCTGTCGATGTAGGTTGTAAATTGTTCTGGGGGCTGTAAATTGTTGTGTGGGGGGGGGGGTTGTAAATTATTGTGAATTGCTGTATATTGTTGTGTAGGGATGTAAATAGGTGGTTGTGAGGGTTATAAACTGTTGTGTAAGGTTGCAAGTTGTTGTATGGAGTTGTAGTTGGTTATGAGTGTGGCTGCAAATTATTGTGCGAGCTTCGAGTTGTAGGTTGTGAGGGATATTATGCTCTGTGGGGTTGTAAATTGATGCATGTTGTTGTAAGTTGTTATGTAGGGCTGCAAATATGTGCGTGGGGGTTGTAGGTAGTCGTGATGGGTTGTAAATTGTTGTATGTTGCTGATTGCGTGCGTGCGGTTGTAAATTGTTGTTAGTAGAAGTAGGTTGTAAATTGTTGTGAATGATTGTAAATTATTTGAAAGTTGTAGGCTTGGGTTGTTAACTGTAGTCTGAGGAAGTAATTTGTAAATTGTTGTTGGGGAGGGGGGGGTGTTTGTAAACTGTTTGGGGGGGGGGTTGTAAACTGTTCATGGGGGGGGGGAGGGTTGTAAATTGTTCGGGGGAGGGTTGTAAATTGCTGTATGGTGTTGTAAATGTCATTCTTCATTATACACACCAAAACAGGGATTGATGACACCAACTCTGACAAACACACACAGATGACACAGAGACAAACACGCATACACATAGCAAAAACACATACACAAACAAAATTTGTTTGCTTGTTTGGTCCTTCAGGGGTGGCCAAAGGACTGAACAAGCAAACACATTGAGGTTATCAGCGCAAATAAAGAAACGTGAGTAGAGGCAAACAAACACACATTTCCTGGGGGCGCTGCAGTGTGTTTGTTGAGGGATCATATAAAATACAAGACAAACATGACCAAAAAGGTTAAATGCGGCAAGAAACAAACACAGTGTAGACACCTCGACGTAGGCCGCTAAAGCAGGTAAAGGAAAACAAATACACTAGTGGGGCACAAACACAGTAGGGGGCACAAACACAGTAGGGGGCACAAACACAGTAGGGGGCACAAACACAGTAGGGGCACAAACACAGTAGGGACACAAACACAGTAGAGGCACAAACACACTAGTGGGGCACAAACACAGTAGGGGGCACAAACACAGTAGGGACACAAACACAGTAGGGGCACAAACACAGTAGGGGCACAAACACAGTAGGGGGACAAACACAGTAGGGGCACAAACACAGTAGGGGCACAAACACAGTAGGGGCACAAACACAGTAGGGGCACAAACACAGTAGGGGCACAAACACAGTAGGGGGCACAAACACAGTAGGGGCACAAACACAGTAGGGGGCACAAACACAGTAGGGGCACAAACACAGTAGGGGGCACAAACACAGTAGGGGCACAAACACAGTAGGGGGCACAAACACAGTAGGGGCACAAACACAGTAGGGGCACAAACACAGTAGGGGCACAAACACAGTAGGGGCACAAACACAGTAGGGGCACAAACACAGTAGGGGGCACAAACACAGTAGGGGCACAAACACAGTAGGGGGCACAAACACAGTAGGGGCACAAACACAGTAGGGGGCACAAACACAGAAGGGGCACAAACACAGTAGGGGCACAAACACACTAGGGGGCACAAACACAGTAGGGGCACAAACACAGTAGGGGCACAAACACAGTAGGGGCACAAACACAGTAGGGGCACAAACACAGTAGGGGCACAAACACAGTAGGGACACAAACACAGTAGGGGCACAAACACAGTAGGGACACAAACACAGTAGAGGCACAAACACAGTAGAGACACAAACACAGTAGGGGCGCCAAGTACTGAGGTGCGGGGCTTTCCAACACTCCACCCAGATTATTAACCTGACTCACCCATCCCCGCCCACACACTTCTCCCACGCCCACACCCCTCCCACGCCCACACCCTCTCCCATGCCCACACCTCTCCACGCCCACACACCGCTCCCACGCCCACACCCCTCCCACGCCCACACCCGCTCCCACGCCCACACCCGCTCCCACGCCCACACCCGCTCCCACGCCCACACCCGCTCCCACGCCCACACCCGCTCCCACGTCCACAACGCTCCCACGCCCACACCCGCTCCCACGCCCACACCCGCTCCCACGCCCACACCCGCTCCCACGCCCACACCCGCTCCCACGCCCACACCCGCTCCCACGCCCACACCCGCTCCCACGCCCACACCCGCTCCCACGCCCACACCCGCTCCCACGCCCACACCCCCTCCCACGCCCACACCCCCTCCCACGCCCACACCCCACAACGCCCACACCCTCTCCTATCATCAATCTCTTTTCCCACCCCATTCCTCATTGACCCACACCCTCTGCCCAGAAAACCCCCTCTATCCCACCCACGCACTCTTCCCTGCCCACAAGCTGCTTGAGTGGCCGAGTGGACAGCGCTCTATACTCGTGGACCTAAGGACCGGGATTCGATCCCTGCACCTGGCGGAGGCAGATGGGCAGAGTTTCCTTAACCCTGATGCTCCTGTTACCAAGCAGTAAATAGGTACTTGGGAGTTAGACAGCTGCTGCGGGCTGCTTCCTGGGGGTGTGTAACAAAAAGGAGGCCTTGGCGAGGGACCAGGCCGCGGGGACGCTAAGCCCCGAAATCATCTCAAGATAACCTCCTGGGCTTTTTCATATCTACATTTCAAGCAATGTATGGAGTCAGCCTCCACCACATCACTACCTAATGCATTCCACCTGTTAACTACTCTGACACTGAAAAATTTTCTTCTAATGCCTCGTCTCTGTGGCTTATTTGGGTACTAAGTTTCCACCTGTGTTCCCTTGTTCGTGTTCCACCCGTGTTAAATAGTTCGTATTTGTCCACCCTGTTATTTCCCCTGAGAATTTTGTCGGTGGAGGTTGTTGCTTATCATTGCCAGGAGGCGTCCAAATCTTGAGGTTATCTTGAGATGATTTCGGGGCTTTAGTGTCCCAGCGGCCCGGTCTTCGACCAGGCCTCCACCCCCAGGAAGCAGCCCGTGACAGCTGACTAACACCCAGGTACCTATTTTACTGCTAGGTAACAGGGGCATAGGGTGAAAGAAACTGCCCATTGTTTCTCGCCGGCGCCTGGGATCGAACTCAGGACCACAGGATCACGAGTCCAGCGTGCTGTCCGCTCGGCCGACCGGCTCCTTTCGAGCTCAAATCGAGGTGATTTGATGAACAAAATCATCTCAATTTGGCTTCCCGCTCCCAGACCCGAACAATACACACGAGGCTACAGATCCTGATCTATTTAATATGAGATCGACGAGGACGCCGATGGCAGCACAGTAAACAAGAGTCGAAACTCATCATATCATATGGACACACCTGTCACACTTTTGCCTTGTTTAACAATATAGTATACAACAAGTGGTGCCTTGTTTAACAATATAGTATACAACAAGTGGCGCCTTGTTTAATAAGTCGTTGAACCGGGCCTGCGATGTCACCACATTTGGTTTAGCTTGTTACCTTTAAATCTTGTAAACAAGCAAACCTACCAAACCTTTAAATCTTGTAAACAAGCAAACCTACCAAACCTTTAAATCTTGTAAACAAGCAAACCTACCAAACCTTTAAATCTTGTTAACAAGCAAACCTACCAAACCTTTAAATCTTGTTAACAAGCAAACCTACCAAACCTTTAAATCTTGTAAACAAGCAAACCTACCAAACCTTTAAATCTTGTAAACAAGCAAACCTACCAAACCTTTAAATCTTGTAAACAAGCAAACCTACCAAACCTTTAAATCTTGTAAACAAGCAAACCTACCAAACCAAACCTGAGGGAGCCAGTCGGCCGAGCGGACAGCACGCGGGACTCGTGATCCTGTGGTCCTGGCTTCGATTCCAGGCGCCGGCGAGAAACAATGGGCAGAGTTTCTTTCACCCTATGCCCCTGTTACCTAGCAGTAAAATAGGTACCTGGGTGTTAGTCAGCTGTCACGGGCTGCTTCCTGGGGGTGGAGGCCTGGTCGAGGACCGGGCCGCGGGGACACTAAAAGCCCCGAAATCATCTCAAGATAACCTCAAGAAGAAGATAACCTAAATAAGTACTCTTTAAAGTCCTCTTGAGGCCGATACATAAATTTACATCACAGGCAAGAAATCTACATTTCGTTAAATACAAAATTAAACTTGATTAAGGGAACTTACAACCCTAGAGAAGAGAAGGAACAGCGGTGACATGACCACTACATAAAAGATATTTAGGGGAATAGATAAGTTGGGTAAGTACAGCCTCTTAAATTGAGAGTAAATTGGGAGAAGGACATACGTCCAAGCTGGAAACGCAAAAGAGTCGAAGAAAATACTGGCACCCTGGGCCGGTACTCAACAAGTGGAATATACCGAAAGAAGAAGTTGTGGAAACCACCTCCATTCACAGCTTCAAGGCCACGTGCGACCCAGCACTCGGACGTCAGGAGAGTTACAACCACAGCGCTCCATCAGGCATGGAGGCGAGGCATGGAGAACTGGACCTAGTATAACTTCCCCGTAGTAACTGGATGTCAAGTATACGCATCCAGCGAAACAACAAGCTTTTATTGCAAGACAAACAGTTGCAGTCACGCCTCGCAGTCTTAAAGTGATGTTAATAGTTCCTTGAGGGATGTTAATAGTTCCTTGAGGGATGTTAATGGTTCCTTGAGGGATGTTAATGGTTCCTTGAGGGATGTTAATGGTTCCTTGAGGGATGTTAATGGTTCCTTGAGGGACGTTAATGGTTCCTTGAGGGATGTTAATGGTTCCTTGAGGGATGTTAATGGTTCCTTAAGGGATGTTAATGGTTCCTTGAGGGATGTTAATGGTTGTTTGAAGGATGTTAATGGTTCCTTGAGGGATGTTAATGGTTCCTTGAGGGATGTTAATGGTTCCTTGAGGGATGTTAATAGTTCCTTGAGGGATGTTAATGGTTGTTTGAGGGATGTTAATGGTTGTTTGAAGGATGTTAATGGTTCCTTGAGGGATGTTAATGGTTCCTTCAGGGATGTTAATGGTTCATTGAGGGATGTTAATGGTTCATTGAGGGATGTTAATGGTTCCTTGAGGGATGTTAATGGTTCATTGAGGGATGTTAATGGTTCCTTAAGGAATGTTAATGGTTCCTTGAGGGATGTTAATGGTTGTTTGAAGGATGTTAATGGTTCGTTGAGGGATGATTTTAGATGCAAGTAAATGGTAAATGGTAAAGAGAGAGAGAAGGGTGGAGTAAGGTAAGGGGAGAGGGAACGGAGGAGTAAGATAAGGGGAGGGGGAAGGGTGGAGTAAGGTAAGGGGTGCACATCTACTCGTAGTAATTACGTCCCCTTAACAAAGGGTCCCTGCCAGACTTAGTCTCATCGCTGGCGCCGTGGGTAAGGTGCTCCTGAGGGGGGGGAGTGTGGGTGGGAGTGAGGGGGTGTGGGTGGGGTCGTGGGGTGGGCCGTGTGGGGGGTGGGGGTCGTGGTGCAGATCAGGAGTGGGTGACATAGTGAACTGAGAGGAGTTGAAAGTGGGCTTTAGGTCATTGTATGAAGAATGTTTACTTATGTCAGAGAGAGAGAGAGAGAGAGAGAGAGAGAGAGAGAGAGGAGAGAGGAGAGAGAGGAGAGGAGAGAGAGAGAGAGAGAGAGAGAGAGAGAGAGGAGAGAGAGAGGAGAGAGAGAGGAGAGAGAGAGAGAGGAGAGAGAGAGAGAGAGAGAGAGAATATATATATATATATATATATATATATATATATATATATATATATATATATATATATATATATATATATATATATATATATATATATGCAAGGCGTTTCGGGGAGCGCATTAGCCTGGGTTCGTATCCTGGCCAGGGATGATTTATTGAGCGCAAATCCCTAACTGTAGCCTCTGTTTACCCAACAGTAAAATGGGTACCTGGTTGTTAAACGATTTGGCGGGTCGTACTCCGGGGAACATTAGGATTAAGGACCTGCCAGAAACGCTACTCGCGCCAGTGGCTGTACAAGAATGTAACAACTCTTGTATAATAAAAAATATATATATATATATAAATACCGAGTTCTCTGGGCTGGTCGGGCCACAGGACAAATTACACTGCAAACCAGACATGACAAGGCTGATCTCACCGAAGCGTTAAAAATACTGGATAATTTGGAGGATATTGACCCAGACTTCGTTTAAAGTTCACAAGTAACACATGCAAGGGCCAGCAACTGCTCCAAGCTCAACGAGTCACTCTGAAGGACACAACACAACAGAGGATCTTGACCCACAGGTGGTGCTCCGGGCCCGTGGTGCTCCCTGGCCCGTGGTGCTCCCTGGCCCGTGGTGCTCCCTGGCCCGTGGTGCTCCAGGCCCGTGGTGACCCCTGGCCCGTGGTGCTCCCTGGCCCGTGGTGCTCCCTGGCCCGTGGTGCTCCGGGCCCGTGGTGACCCCTGGCCCGTGGTGCTCCCTGGCCCGTGGTGCTCCCTGGCCCGTGGTGCTCCGGGCCCGTGGTGACCCCTGGCCCGTGGTGCTCCCTGGCCCGTGGTGCTCCCTGGCCCGTGGTGCTCCCTGGCCCGTGGTGCTCCCTGGCCCGTGGTGCTCCCTGGCCCGTGGTGCTCCTGGCCCGTGGTGCCCCCTGGCCCGTGGTGACCCCTGGCCCGTGGTGACCCTGGCCCGTGGTGACCCCTGGCCCGTGGTGACCCCTGGCCCGTGGTGACCCCTGGCCCGTGGTGACCCCTGGCCCGTGGTGACCCCTGGCCCGTGGTGACCCCTGGCCCGGCATGATGCAGCAAAGGTCAAAACATTGCTGCCGTTCAAAAGAGTCGGATGAAATCACCAGGAAAAATAGTGAGAACACCTTTGACATGCCGCCGGCTTCCTGTCTTCGTCGAGGCCACTAGAGAGATGGTGGCCCTCAGGTAAATTCTGATAAGTGGGCAGGGTTTCATTCACCTGATGCGCCTGTTCACCAAGCAGTAAATAAATACCTGGAAATTCGACAGCTGCTACGGCCTGTATTCTATAGGGATGTGTATACTATCTGTGCCTGCAGGATTGAGCTGCTAGCTCTTGGACCCCGCCTTTCTAACCGTAAGCTGTCATGTACTGATTCCCGACCTATTTTTCTATTATATCTAATTATCTCACACACACTTCTCCAGGATGCAGCCCGTAGCAGCTGTCTAACTCCCAGGTACCTATTTACTGCTAGGTGAAGAGCGTCATCAGGTGAAGGAAACTCTGCCCAATTGTTTCCGCCTCGGACGGGAATCGAACCCGGTCCCTTTGGGCGATGTCCTCTCAGCCGCGAGGTGTGTGTGTACTCACCTAGTTGTACTCACCTAGTAGTGCTTGCGGGGGTTATGCTCTGGATCTTTGGGCCCACCTCTCACCTGTCAATCAATCAATTGATTTCCCTCCCCCCCCCGCCGACACACACACTCAACTACACAAACTTGACACACACACACACACACACACTCGCCCCGCGCCAGCCCTGGGAAGAATGATTGAGTGGGCACCAGCCCATAACAGCTCCCCCCACCCTGCTAATCCAGCACCAAACTGAAGCTTGATTTTAAACCAATTAGCGGGTCGTGTTCCAGGGTAAACTAGTAGACTAAGGCTTACCAGGAGTCAGAAGTCGTCCACTACTGTATGACCAAAAATCAGAGAGAGAGAGGGAGAGCCCCAGAGAGAGAGGAGTAGTCATGGTTGAGCGACCATGCACGAGTCGACACAACACACACACAATACCTCCCTCCAGCAACACTAAGCAACCAGCGAAAGCGCCTCTTGTCTATGCTAATTTG
>NW_025559352.1:0-63301 GCF_020424385.1 Procambarus clarkii
ACAGTGTCACTGATGGTCATACAGTGTCCACTGATGGTCATACAGTGTCCACTGGTGGTCATACAGTGTCACTGGTGGTCATACAGTGTCACTGGTGGTCATACAGTGTCCACTGGTGGTCATACAGTGTCACTGGTGGTCATACAGTGTCCACTGGTGGTCATACAGTGTCACTGGTGGTCATACAGTGTCCACTGGTGGTCATACAGTGTCACTGATGGTCATACAGTGTCACTGGTGGTCATACAGTGTCACTGGTGGTCATACAGTGTCACTGATGGTCATACAGTGTCACTGGTGGTCATACAGTGTCACTGGTGGTCATACAGTGTCCACTGGTGGTCATACAGTGTCACTGGTGGTCATACAGTGTCACTGATGGTCATACAGTGTCACTGGTGGTCATCACTGGTGGTCATCACTGGTGGTCATACAGTGTCCACTGGTGGTCATACAGTGTCCACTGATGGTCATACAGTGTCCACTGATGGTCATACAGTGTCACTGGTGGTCATACAGTGTCACTGGTGGTCATACAGTGTCGCTGGTGGTCATACAGTGTCACTGGTGGTCATACAGTGTCACTGGTGGTCATACAGTGTCCACTGTCACTGTGGTCATACAGTGGTCATACAGTGTCACTGGTGGTCATACAGTGTCACTGGTGGTCATACAGTGTCACTGGTGGTCATACAGTGTCACTGGTGGTCATACAGTGTCACTGATGGTCATACAGTGTCCACTGGTGGTCATACAGTGTCACTGGTGGTCATACAGTGTCCACTGGTGGTCATACAGTGTCACTGATGGTCATACAGTGTCACTGATGGTCATACAGTGTCACTGGTGGTCATACAGTGTCACTGGTGGTCATACAGTGTCACTGGTGGTCATACAGTGTCACTGGTGGTCATACAGTGTCACTGGTGGTCATACAGTGTCACTGGTGGTCATACAGTGTCCACTGGTGGTCATACAGTGTCCACTGGTGGTCATACAGTGTCACTGCTGGTCATACAGTGTCACTGGTGGTCATACAGTGTCCACTGGTGGTCATACAGTGTCACTGATGGTCATACAGTGTCACTGGTGGTCATACAGTGTCACTGGTGGTCATACAGTGTCACTGGTCATACAGTGTCACTGGTGGTCATACAGTGTCACTGGTGGTCATACAGTGTCCACTGGTGGTCATACAGTGTCACTGGTGGTCATACAGTGTCACTGGTGGTCATACAGTGTCACTGGTGGTCATACAGTGTCACTGATGGTCATAGTGTCAGTGGTCATACAGTGTCACTGGTGGTCATACAGTGTCCACTGGTGGTCATACAGTGTCACTGGTGGTCATACAGTGTCACTGGTCATGGTCATACAGTGTCACTGGTGGTCATACAGTGTCACTGGTGGTCATACAGTGTCACTGGTGGTCATACAGTGTCACTGGTGGTCATAGAGTGTCGCTGATAGTCATACAGTGTCACTGGTGGTCATACAGTGTCACTGGTGGTCATACAGTGTCCACTGGTGGTCATACAGTGTCACTGGTGGTCATAAGTGTCACTGGTGGTCATACAGTGTCCACTGATGGTCATACAGTGTCACTGGTGGTCATACAGTGTCCACTGGTGGTCATACAGTGTCACTGATGGTCATACAGTGTCACTGGTGGTCATACAGTGTCACTGGTGGTCATAGAGTGTCGCTGATGGTCATACAGTGTCACTGGTGGTCATACAGTGTACCACTGGTGGTCATACAGTGTCACTGATGGTCATACAGTGTCACTGGTGGTCATACAGTGTCACTGGTGGTCATACAGTGTCACTGGTGGTCATACAGTGTCACTGGTGGTCATACAGTGTCACTGGTGGTCATACAGTGTGGTCATACAGTGTCACTGATGGTCATACAGTGTCCACTGGTGGTCATACAGTGTCACTGGTGGTCATACAGTGTCCACTGGTGGTCATGCAGTGTCCACTGGTGGTCATACAGTGTACACTGATGGTCATACAGTGTCACTGATGGTCATACAGTGTCCACTGGTGGTCATACAGTGTCCACTGGTGGTCATACAGTGTCCACTGATGGTCATACAGTGTCACTGGTGGTCATACAGTGTCCACTGGTGGTCATACAGTGTCACTGGTGGTCATACAGTGTCACTGGTGTGTACATGGGTCATGGTCATACAGTGTCCATGTGTGTGGTCATACAGTGTCACTGGTGGTCATTCAGTCCACTGGTGGTCATACAGTGTCACTGGTGGTCATACAGTGTCCACTGGTGGTCATACAGTGTCCACTGGTGGTCATACAGTGTCACTGGTGGTCATACAGTGTCACTGGTGGTCATACAGTGTCACTGATGGTCATACAGTGTCACTGATGGTCATACAGTGTCACTGGTGGTCATACAATGTCCACTGGTGGTCATACATTGTCACTGGTGGTCATACAGTGTCACTGGTGGTCATACAGTGTCCACTGGTGGTCATACAGTGTCACTGGTGGTCATACAGTGTCCACTGGTGGTCATACAGTGTCCACTGATGGTCATACAGTGTCACTGGTGGTCATACAGTGTCACTGGTGGTCATACAGTGTCCACTGGTGGTCATACAGTGTCACTGATGGTCATACAGTGTCACTGATGGTCATACAGTGTCCACTGGTGGTCATACAGTGTCACTGGTGGTCATACAGTGTCCACTGGTGGTCATACAGTGTCACTGATGGTCATACAGTGTCACTGATGGTCATACAGTGTCACTGGTGGTCATACAGTGTCCACTGGTGGTCATACAGTGTCACTGATGGTCATACTGTGTCCACTGGTGGTCATACAGGGTCACTGGTGGTCATACAGTGTCACTGATGGTCATACAGTGTCACTGGTGGTCATACAGTGTCACTGGTGGTCATACAGTGTCACTGGTGGTCATACAGTGTCACTGGTGGTCATACAGTGTCCACTGGTGGTCATACAGTGTCACTGGTGGTCATACAGTGTCACTGATGGTCATACAGTGTCACTGGTGGTCATACAGTGTCACTGGTGGTCATACAGTGTCACTGGTGGTCATACAGTGTCACTGGTGGTCATACAGTGTCACTGGTGGTCATACAGTGTCCACTGGTGGTCATACAGTGTCACTGATGGTCATACAGTGTCACTGGTGGTCATACAGTGTCCACTGGTGGTCATACAGTGTCCACTGATGGTCATACAGTGTCACTGATGGTCATACAGTGTCACTGGTGGTCATACAGTGTCACTGGTGGTCATACAGTGTCCACTGGTGGTCATACAGTGTCCACTGATGGTCATACAGTGTCCACTGATGGTCATACAGTGTCACTGGTGGTCATACAGTGTCCACTGGTGGTCATACAGTGTCACTGATGGTCATACAGTGTCACTGGTGGTCATACAGTGTCACTGGTGGTCATACAGTGTCCACTGATGGTCATACAGTGTCACTGGTGGTCATACAGTGTCCACTGGTGGTCATACAGTGTCACTGGTGGTCATACAGTGTCACTGGTGGTCATACAGTGTCACTGGTGGTCATACAGTGTCACTGGTGGTCATACAGTGTCCACTGATGGTCATACAGTGTCACTGGTGGTCATACAGTGTCCACTGATGGTCATACAGTGTCACTGGTGGTCATACAGTGTCCACTGGTGGTCACTGGTGGTCATACAGTGTCACTGGTGGTCATACAGTGTCACTGGTGGTCATACAGTGTCACTGATGGTCATACAGTGTCACTGGTGGTCATACAGTGTCACTGTCACTGATGGTCATACAGTGTCACTGGTGGTCATACAGTGTCCACTGGTGGTCATACAGTGTCACTGGTGGTCATACAGTGTCCACTGATGGTCATACAGTGTCCACTGATGGTCATACAGTGTCACTGGTGGTCATACAGTGTCACTGGTGGTCATACAGTGTCCACTGGTGGTCATACAGTGTCCACTGATGGTCATACAGTGTCACTGATGGTCATACAGTGTCACTGGTGGTCATACAGTGTCACTGGTGGTCATACAGTGTCCACTGGTGGTCATACAGTGTCACTGGTGGTCATACAGTGTCACTGATGGTCATACAGTGTCACTGGTGGTCATACAGTGTCACTGGTGGTCATACAGTGTCACTGGTGGTCATACAGTGTCCACTGGTGGTCATACAGTGTCCACTGGTGGTCATACAGTGTCACTGCTGGTCATACAGTGTCACTGGTGGTCATACAGTGTCCACTGGTGGTCATACAGTGTCACTGGTGGTCATACAGTGTCACTGGTGGTCATACAGTGTCCACTGGTGTCATACAGTGTCCACTGGTGGTCATACAGTGTCCTGGTGGTCACTGTCACTGTGGTCATACAGTGTCACTGTGTTGGTCATACAGTGTCCACTGGTGGTCATACAGTGTCCATACTGATGGTCATACAGTGTCACTGGTGGTCATACAGTGTCCACTGATGGTCATACAGTGTCCACTGATGGTCATACAGTGTCACTGGTGGTCATACAGTGTCCACTGATGGTCATACAGTGTCACTGGTGGTCATACAGTGTCACTGGTGGTCATACACACTGATGGTCATACAGGTCACTGCTGGTCATACAGTGTCACTGGTGGTCATACAGTGTCACTGATGGTCATACAGTGTCACTGGTGGTCATACAGTGTCACTGGTGGTCATACAGTGTCCCTGATGGTCATACAGTGTCACTGATGGTCATACAGTGTCCACTGTGGTCATACAGTGTCACTGGTGGTCATACAGTGTCCACTGATGGTCATACAGTGTCACTGGTGGTCATACAGTGTCACTGGTGGTCATACAGTGTCCACTGGTGGTCATACAGTGTCACTGGTGGTCATACAGTGTCACTGGTGGTCATACAGTGTCACTGGTGGTCATACAGTGTCACTGGTGGTCATACAGTGTCACTGGTGGTCATACAGTGTCCACTGGTGGTCATACAGTGTCACTGGTGGTCATACAGTGTCCACTGGTGGTCATACAGTGTCCACTGGTGGTCATACAGTGTCACTGGTGGTCATACAGTGTCCACTGGTGGTCATACAGTGTCCACTGGTGGTCATACAGTGGATGGTCATACAGTGTCCACTGGTGGTCATACAGTGTCCACTGGTGGTCATACAGTGTCACTGATGGTGTCATACAGTGTCCACTGATGGTCATACAGTGTCCACTGGTGGTCATACAGTGTCCACTGATGGTCATACACAGTGTCCACTGATGGTCATACAGTGTCCACTGGTGGTCATACAGTGTCACTGGTGGTCATACAGTGTCCACTGGTGGTCATACAGTGTCCACTGGTGGTCATACAGTGTCACTGATGGTCATACAGTGTCCACTGGTGGTCATACAGTGTCACTGGTGGTCACTGATGGTCATACAGTGTCCACTGGTGGTCATACAGTGTCCACTGGTGGTCATACAGTGTCCACTGATGGTCATACAGTGTCACTGGTGGTCATACAGTGTCACTGGTGGTCATACAGTGTCACTGATGGTCATACAGTGTCACTGATGGTCATACAGTGTCACTGGTGGTCATACAGTGTCACTGATGGTCATACAGTGTCCACTGGGTCATACAGTGTCACTGGTGGTCATACAGTGTCACTGGTGGTCATACAGTGTCACTGATGGTCATACAGTGTCCACTGATGGTCATACAGTGTCCACTGGTGGTCATACAGTGTCCACTGGTGGTCATACAGTGTCACTGGTGGTCATACAGTGTCACTGGTGGTCATACAGTGTCACTGGTGGTCATACAGTGTCACTGGTGGTCATACAGTGTCCACTGATGGTCATACAGTGTCACTGATGGTCATACAGTGTCCACTGGTGGTCATACAGTGTCACTGGTGGTCATACAGTGTCACTGATGGTCATACAGTGTCACTGCTGGTCATACAGTGTCACTGGTGGTCATACAGTGTCCACTGGTGGTCATACAGTGTCACTGATGGTCATACAGTGTCACTGGTGGTCATACAGTGTCCACTGGTGGTCATACAGTGTCCACTGATGGTCATACAGTGTCCACTGATGGTCATACAGTGTCACTGGTGGTCATACAGTGTCACTGGTGGTCATACAGTGTCACTGGTGGTCATACAGTGTCACTGGTGGTCATACACTGGTGGTCATACCACTGGTGGTCATACAGTGTCACTGATGGTCATACAGTGTCACTGGTGGTCATACAGTGTCACTGGTGGTCATACAGTGTCACTGATAGTCATACAGTGTCACTGGTGGTCATACAGTGTCACTGGTGGTCATACAGTGTCCACTGGTGGTCATACAGTGTCACTGGTGGTCATACAGTGTCACTGATGGTCATACAGTGTCCACTGGTGGTCATACAGTGTCCACTGATGGTCATACAGTGTCACTGATGGTCATACAGTGTCACTGGTGGTCATACAGTGTCACTGGTGGTCATACAGTGTCACTGGTGGTCATACAGTGTCACTGGTGGTCATACAGTGTCCACTGATGGTCATACAGTGTCCACTGATGGTCATACAGTGTCACTGGTGGTCATACAGTGTCCACTGGTGGTCATACAGTGTCACTGATGGTCATACAGTGTCACTGGTGGTCATACAGTGTCCACTGGTGGTCATACAGTGTCACTGATGGTCATACAGTGTCACTGGTGGTCATACAGTGTCCACTGGTGGTCATACAGTGTCCACTGGTGGTCATACAGTGTCACTGGTGGTCATAAGTGTCACTGGTGGTCATACAGTGTCCACTGATGGTCATACAGTGTCACTGGTGGTCATACAGTGTCCACTGATGGTCATACAGTGTCACTGATGGTCATACAGTGTCACTGGTGGTCATACAGTGTCACTGGTGGTCATACAGTGTCCACTGGTGGTCATACAGTGTCCACTGATGGTCATACAGTGTCCACTGATGGTCATACAGTGTCACTGGTGGTCATACAGTGTCACTGGTGGTCATACACACTGGTGGTCATACCACTGGTGGTCATACAGTGTCCACTGATGGTCATACAGTGTCCACTGATGGTCATACAGTGTCACTGGTGGTCATACAGTGTCACTGGTGGTCATACAGTGTCCACTGGTGGTCATACAGTGTCACTGGTGGTCATACAGTGTCACTGGTGGTCATACAGTGTCCACTGATGGTCATACAGTGTCACTGGTGGTCATACAGTGTCACTGATGGTCATACAGTGTCACTGATGGTCATACAGTGTCACTGATGGTCATACAGTGTCACTGGTGGTCATACAGTGTCACTGGTGGTCATACAGTGTCACTGGTGGTCATACAGTGTCACTGGTGGTCATACAGTGTCACTGGTGGTCATACAGTGTCCACTGGTGGTCATACAGTGTCCACTGGTGGTCATACAGTGTCACTGATGGTCATACAGTGTCACTGGTGGTCATACAGTGTCACTGGTGGTCATACAGTGTCACTGGTGGTCATACAGTGTCACTGGTGGTCATACAGTGTCACTGGTGGTCATACAGTGTCACTGGTGGTCATACAGTGTCACTGGTGGTCATACAGTGTCCACTGGTGGTCATACAGTGTCCACTGGTGGTCATACAGTGTCCACTGATGGTCATACAGTGTCACTGTGGTCATACAGTGTCACTGGTGGTCATACAGTGTCACTGATGGTCATACAGTGTCACTGTGGTCATACAGTGTCCACTGGTGGTCATACAGTGTCCACTGATGGTCATACAGTGTCCACTGATGGTCATACAGTGTCACTGGTGGTCATACAGTGTCCACTGATGGTCATACAGTGTCCACTGATGGTCATACAGTGTCACTGGTGGTCATACAGTGTCACTGGTGGTCATACAGTGTCACTGATGGTCATACAGTGTCACTGGTGGTCATACAGTGTCACTGGTGGTCATACAGTGTCCACTGGTGGTCATACAGTGTCACTGATGGTCATACAGTGTCCACTGATGGTCATACAGTGTCCACTGATGGTCATACAGTGTCCACTGATGGTCATACAGTGTCCACTGATGGTCATACAGTGTCACTGGTGGTCATACAGTGTCACTGGTGGTCATACAGTGTCCACTGGTGGTCATACAGTGTCACTGGTGGTCATACAGTGTCACTGGTGGTCATACAGTGTCACTGGTGGTCATACAGTGTCACTGGTGGTCATACAGTGTCACTGATGGTCATACAGTGTCACTGTGGTCATACAGTGTCACTGATGGTCATACAGTGTCACTGGTGGTCATACAGTGTCCACTGATGGTCATACAGTGTCCACTGGTGGTCATACAGTGTCACTGGTGGTCATACAGTGTCCACTGGTGGTCATACAGTGTCACTGGTGGTCATACAGTGTCACTGGTGGTCATACAGTGTCACTGGTGGTCATACAGTGTCCACTGGTGGTCATACACAGTGGTCATACAGTGTCCACTGATGGTCATACAGTGTCCACTGGTGGTCATACAGTGTCACTGGTGGTCATACAGTGTCACTGGTGGTCATACTGTCATACAGTGTACTGATGGTCATACAGTGTCCACTGGTGGTCATACACACTGGTGGTCATGTCACTGGTGGTCATACAGTGTCCACTGGTGGTCATACAGTGTCCACTGATGGTCATACAGTGTCCACTGGTCATACAGTGTCCACTGATCATACAGTGTCCACTGATGGTCATACAGTGTCCACTGATGGTCATACAGTGTCCACTGATGGTCATACAGTGTCCACTGGTGGTCATACAGTGTCCACTGATGGTCATACAGTGTCCACTGATGGTCATACAGTGTCCACTGATGGTCATACAGTGTCACTGATGGTCATACAGTGTCCACTGGTGGTCATACAGTGTCCACTGGTGGTCATACAGTGTCCACTGGTGGTCATACAGTGTCACTGATGGTCATACAGTGTCACTGATGGTCATACAGTGTCCACTGGTGGTCATACAGTGTCCACTGGTGGTCATACAGTGTCCACTGGTGGTCATACAGTGTCCACTGATGGTCATACAGTGTCACTGGTGGTCATACAGTGTCACTGGTGGTCATACAGTGTCCACTGGTGGTCATACAGTGTCCACTGATGGTCATACAGTGTCACTGGTGGTCATACAGTGTCACTGGTGGTCATACAGTGTCACTGGTGGTCATACAGTGTCACTGGTGGTCATACAGTGTCACTGGTGGTCATACAGTGTCACTGGTCATACAGTGTCACTGGTGGTCATACAGTGTCCACTGGTGGTCATACAGTGTCCACTGGTGGTCATACAGTGTCACTGGTGGTCATACAGTGTCCACTGGTGGTCATACAGTGTCACTGATGGTCATACAGTGTCACTGGTGGTCATACAGTGTCACTGGTGGTCATACAGTGTCACTGGTGGTCATACAGTGTCCACTGGTGGTCATACAGTGTCACTGGTGGTCATACAGTGTCACTGGTGGTCATACAGTGTCCACTGGTGGTCATACAGTGTCCACTGATGGTCATACAGTGTCCACTGGTGGTCATACAGTGTCACTGGTGGTCTGTCCACTGATGGTCATACAGTGTCACTGGTGGTCATACAGTGTCACTGGTGGTCATACAGTGTCACAGTGGTGGTCATACAGTGTCACTGGTGGTCATACAGTGTCCACTGGTGGTCATACAGTGTCACTGATGGTCATACAGTGTCACTGGTGGTCATACAGTGTCCACTGGTGGTCATACAGTGTCCACTGATGGTCATACAGTGTCCAGTGTCACTGGTGGTCATACTGTCACTGGTGGTCATACAGTGTCACTGATGGTCATACAGTGTCCACTGTGGTCATACAGTGTCACTGGTGGTCACTGGTGGTCATACAGTGTCACTGGTGGTCATACAGTGTCACTGATGGTCATACAGTGTCACTGTCACTGGTGGTCATACAGTGTCACTGGTGGTCATACAGTGTCCACTGGTGGTCATACAGTGTCACTGGTGGTCATACAGTGTCACTGGTGGTCATACAGTGTCCACTGGTGGTCATACAGTGTCACTGGTGGTCATACAGTGTCCACTGGTGGTCATACAGTGTCACTGGTGGTCATACAGTGTCACTGGTGGTCATACAGTGTCACTGGTCATACAGTGTCACTGATGGTCATACAGTGTCCACTGGTGGTCATACAGTGTCACTGGTGGTCATACAGTGTCCAGTGGTCATACAGTGTCACTGGTGGTCATACAGTGTCACTGGTGGTCATACAGTGTCACTGGTGGTCATACAGTGTCACTGGTGGTCATACATGGTCATACAGTGTCACTGGTGGTCATACAGTGTCCACTGGTGGTCATACAGTGTCCACTGGTGGTCACTGGTGGTCATACAGTGTCACTGGTGGTCATACAGTGTCACTGGTGGTCATACAGTGTCCACTGATGGTCATACAGTGTCCACTGGTGGTCATACAGTGTCACTGGTGGTCATACAGTGTCCACTGGTGGTCATACAGTGTCACTGGTGGTCATACAGTGTCACTGGTGGTCATACAGTGTCACTGGTGGTCATACAGTGTCCACTGGTGGTCATACAGTGTCCACTGATGGTCATACAGTGTCCACTGATGGTCATACAGTGTCACTGGTGGTCATACAGTGTCACTGGTGGTCATACAGTGTCACTGGTGGTCATACAGTGTCACTGGTGGTCATACAGTGTACAGTGTCACTGGTGGTCATACAGTGTCCACTGGTGGTCATACAGTGTCACTGGTGGTCATACAGTGTCACTGGTGGTCATACAGTGTCACTGGTGGTCATACAGTGTCACTGGTGGTCATACAGTGTCACTGGTGGTCATACAGTGTCACTGGTGGTCATACAGTGTCACTGGTGGTCACTGATGGTCATACAGTGTCCACTGATGGTCATACAGTGTCCACTGATGGTCATACAGTGTCCACTGATGGTCATACAGTGTCCACTGGTGGTCATACAGTGTCACTGGTGGTCATACAGTGTCACTGGTGGTCATACAGTGTCCACTGGTGGTCATACAGTGTCACTGGTGGTCATACAGTGTCCACTGATGGTCATACAGTGTCACTGATGGTCATACAGTGTCACTGGTGGTCATACAGTGTCACTGGTGTCCATACAGTGTCACTGGTGGTCATACAGTGTCCACTGGTGGTCATACAGTGTCCACTGGTGGTCATACAGTGTCACTGCTGGTCATACAGTGTCACTGGTGGTCATACAGTGTCCACTGGTGGTCATACAGTGTCACTGGTGGTCATACAGTGTCACTGATGGTCATACAGTGTCCACTGGTGGTCATACAGTGTCCACTGATGGTCATACAGTGTCACTGATGGTCATACAGTGTCACTGGTGGTCATACAGTGTCCACTGGTGGTCATACAGTGTCCACTGATGGTCATACAGTGTCCACTGATGGTCATACAGTGTCACTGGTGGTCATACAGTGTCCACTGATGGTCATACAGTGTCCACTGATGGTCATACAGTGTCACTGGTGGTCATACAGTGTCACTGATGGTCATACAGTGTCACTGCTGGTCATACAGTGTCACTGGTGGTCATACAGTGTCCACTGGTGGTCATACAGTGTCACTGGTGGTCATACAGTGTCACTGGTGGTCATACAGTGTCCACTGGTGGTCATACAGTGTCCACTGGTGGTCATACAGTGTCACTGATGGTCATACAGTGTCACTGGTGGTCATACAGTGTCCACTGGTGGTCATACAGTGTCCATACTGATGGTCATACAGTGTCCACTGGTGGTCATACAGTGTCCACTGATGGTCATACAGTGTCCACTGATGGTCATACAGTGTCACTGGTGGTCATACAGTGTCACTGATGGTCATACAGTGTCACTGCTGGTCATACAGTGTCACTGGTGGTCATACAGTGTCCACTGGTGGTCATACAGTGTCACTGATGGTCATACAGTGTCACTGGTGGTCATACAGTGTCCACTGGTGGTCATACAGTGTCACTGATGGTCACTGTCACTGATGGTCATACAGTGTCCACTGGTGGTCATACAGTGTCACTGGTGGTCATACAGTGTCCACTGATGGTCATACACAGTGGTCCACTGGTGGTCATACAGTGTCACTGATGGTCATACAGTGTCACTGGTGGTCATACAGTGTCCACTGGTGGTCATACAGTGTCACTGGTGGTCATACAGTGTCACTGGTGGTCATACAGTGTACAGTGTCACTGATGGTCATACAGTGTCACTGATGGTCACTGTCCACTGGTGGTCATACAGTGTCACTGGTGGTCATACAGTGTCCACTGGTGGTCATACAGTGTCACTGGTGGTCATACAGTGTCACTGGTGGTCATACAGTGTCACTGATGGTCATACAGTGTCCACTGATGGTCATACAGTGTCCACTGATGGTCATACAGTGTCACTGGTGGTCACTGTCACTGGTGGTCATACAGTGTCACTGGTGGTCATACAGTGTCACTGGTGGTCATACAGTGTCACTGGTGGTCATACAGTGTCACTGATGGTCATACAGTGTCACTGGTGGTCATACAGTGTTCACTGGTGGTCATACAGATGTCACTGTCACTGATGGTCATACAGTGTCACTGGTGGTCATACAGTGTCACTGGTCATACAGTGTCACTGGTGGTCATACAGTGTCACTGGTGGTCATACAGTGTCACTGGTGGTCATACAGTGTCACTGGTGGTCATACAGTGTCACTGGTGGTCATACAGTGTCACTGGTGGTCATACAGTGTCACTGGTGGTCATACAGTGTCCACTGGTGGTCATACAGTGTCACTGGTGGTCATACAGTGTCCACTGGTGGTCATACAGTGTCCACTGGTGGTCATACAGTGTCACTGATGGTCATACAGTGTCACTGGTGGTCATACAGTGTCACTGGTGGTCATACAGTGTCACTGATGGTCATACAGTGTCCACTGATGGTCATACAGTGTCACTGATGGTCATACAGTGTCCACTGATGGTCATACAGTGTCCACTGGTGGTCATACAGTGTCACTGATGGTCATACAGTGTCCACTGATGGTCATACAGTGTCACTGATGGTCATACAGTGTCCACTGATGGTCATACAGTGTCCACTGATGGTCATACAGTGTCACTGATGGTCATACAGTGTCACTGATGGTCATACAGTGTCCACTGATGGTCATACAGTGTCACTGATGGTCATACAGTGTCCACTGATGGTCATACAGTGTCACTGTCACTGATGGTCATACAGTGTCACTGGTGGTCATACAGTGTCACTGATGGTCATACAGTGTCACTGGTGGTCATACAGTGTCCACTGGTGGTCATACAGTGTCCACTGGTGGTCATACAGTGTCCACTGGTGGTCATACAGTGTCCACTGTGATGGTCATACTGTCCCTGATGGTCATACAGTGTCACTGGTGGTCATACAGTGTCACTACACGTGTCCATGGTCATACAGTGTCCACTGGTGGTCATACAGTGTCCACTGGTGGTCATACAGTGTCACTGGTGGTCATACAGTGTCACTGGTGGTCATACAGTGTCACTGGTGGTCATACAGTGTCCACTGGTGGTCATACAGTGTCACTGATGGTCATACAGTGTCACTGGTGGTCATACAGTGTCCACTGGTGGTCATACAGTGTCCACTGATGGTCATACAGTGTCCACTGATGGTCATACAGTGTCACTGGTGGTCATACAGTGTCCACTGATGGTCATACAGTGTCCACTGATGGTCATACAGTGTCACTGGTGGTCATACAGTGTCACTGATGGTCATACAGTGTCACTGCTGGTCATACAGTGTCACTGGTGGTCATACAGTGTCACTGATGGTCATACAGTGTCAACTGTGGTCATACAGTGTCACTGGTGGTCATACAGTGTCCACTGGTGGTCATACAGTGTCACTGGTGGTCATACAGTGTCACTGGTGGTCATACAGTGTCCACTGGTGGTCATACAGTGTCCACTGATGGTCATACAGTGTCCACTGATGGTCATACAGTGTCACTGGTGGTCATACAGTGTCACTGGTGGTCATACAGTGTCCACTGATGGTCATACAGTGTCACTGGTGGTCATACAGTGTCCACTGGTGGTCATACAGTGTCACTGGTGGTCATACAGTGTCACTGGTGGTCATACAGTGTCACTGATGGTCATACAGTGTCACTGATGGTCATACAGTGTCACTGATGGTCATACAGTGTCCACTGGTGGTCATACACAGTGGTCATACAGTGTCCACTGGTGGTCATACAGTGTCACTGGTGGTCATACAGTCACTGGTGGTACCACTGGTGGTCATACAGTGTCACTGGTGGTCATACAGTGTCACTGGTGGTCATACAGTGTCACTGATGGTCATACAGTGTCCACTGATGGTCATACAGTGTCCACTGATGGTCATACAGTGTCACTGGTGGTCATACAGTGTCACTGGTGGTCATACAGTGTCACTGGTGGTCATACAGTGTCACTGGTGGTCATACAGTGTCACTGGTGGTCATACAGTGTCACTGATGGTCATACAGTGTCACTGGTGGTCATACAGTGTTCACTGGTGGTCATACAGTGTCCCTGATGGTCATACAGTGTCACTGATGGTCATACAGTGTCCACTGATGGTCATACAGTGTCACTGGTGGTCATACAGTGTCCACTGATGGTCATACAGTGTCACTGGTGGTCATACAGTGTCACTGGTGGTCATACAGTGTCCACTGGTGGTCATACAGTGTCACTGGTGGTCATACAGTGTCACTGGTGGTCATACAGTGTCACTGATGGTCATACAGTGTCACTGGTGGTCATACAGTGTCACTGGTGGTCATACAGTGTCACTGGTGGTCATACAGTGTCCACTGGTGGTCATACAGTGTCCACTGGTGGTCATACAGTGTCCACTGATGGTCATACAGTGTCCACTGGTGGTCATACAGTGTCACTGGTGGTCATACAGTGTCACTGGTGGTCATTCAGTGTCCACTGGTGGTCATACAGTGTCACTGATGGTCATACAGTGTCCACTGATGGTCATACAGTGTCCACTGATGGCCATACAGTGTCCACTGGTGGTCATACAGTGTCCACTGGTGGTCATACAGTGTCACTGATGGTCATACAGTGTCCACTGATGGTCATACAGTGTCCACTGATGGTCATACAGTGTCCACTGATGGTCATACAGTGTCACTGATGGTCATACAGTGTCACTGATGGTCATACAGTGTCACTGATGGTCATACAGTGTCCACTGATGGTCATACAGTGTCCACTGATGGTCATACAGTGTCCACTGGTGGTCATACAGTGTCACTGATGGTCATACAGTGTCACTGGTGGTCATACAGTGTCACTGATGGTCATACAGTGTCACTGGTGGTCATACAGTGTCACTGGTGGTCATACAGTGTCCACTGGTGGTCATACAGTGTCCACTGATGGTCATACAGTGTCCACTGGTGGTCATACAGTGTCACTGATGGTCATACAGTGTCCACTGGTGGTCATACAGTGTCACTGGTGGTCATACAGTGTCCACTGGTGGTCATACAGTGTCCACTGATGGTCATACAGTGTCCACTGGTGGTCATACAGTGTCCACTGATGGTCATACAGTGTCCACTGGTGGTCATACAGTGTCACTGATGGTCATACAGTGTCCACTGGTGGTCATACAGTGTCCACTGATGGTCATACAGTGTCCACTGGTGGTCATACAGTGTCCACTGGTGGTCATACAGTGTCACTGATGGTCATACAGTGTCCACTGGTGGTCATACAGTGTCACTGATGGTCATACAGTGTCCACTGATGGTCATACAGTGTAACTGATGTCATCATTTCCATAAGCAAATCCACAAAGGTCGTGAAGAGGGTTCGAACCTACGTCCAAGAGTATTCCAGACACGCCTTAATCGACTGAGCTACGACATGGTCAAAGAATTTCCCGTTTGCAATTCTTTTTACCATGTCGTAGCTCAGTCGATTAACGCGCGTCTGGGATCCTCTCGGACGTAGGTTCGAATCCGCGTCACGGCCTTTGTGGATTTGTTCAACTGATGCATCACGCTATTGTTATTTCTGTGTGTAATGATTCTTTACTTGTTGCTCTCCTTCAATGGGCATATTGGATGGTGTTTTGTAACCTGTGTTTCTTTAAAGTTAAGTTAACCAAACTTACTATAACTTATCACTGTTAAACATCATATTTTCCGTTTCCCAGTCGAAAACTTTATTGATTTTAATACTTTATTTTTTCTAGGGTCACTCTCGTCCATGGAAGTAATGTTCATTCTGATTTTTGGTTCGTTATCTTGAGGTTATCTTGAGATGATTTCGGGGCTTAAGATCCCTGCGGCCCGGTCCTCGACCAGGTCTCCTTTTTGTTACATATCCCCCAGGAAGCAGCTCGCCCAGGTACCTATTTACTGCAAGGTGAACAGGTGCATTAGGGTGAAAGAAACTCTGCCCATCTCTTCCGCCTTCACCGTAGGACACAAATGTCATACTTGTGTCCATGTTTGTTAGTATTTGAGTAGAGAGAAAGAGGTGGCGCCAGAAGTGTGCCCTGAGGTACACAGCTTCTCACTGTGGTGGGACGTGCGGCTCTGTGACTGACTGTGGTGGGACGTGAGGCTCTGTGACTGACTGTGGTGGGACGTGAGGCTCTGTGACTGACTGTGGTGGGACGTGAGGCTCTGTGACTGACTGTGGTGGGACGTGCGTCTCTGTGACTGACTGTGGTGGGACGTGGGTCTCTGTGACTGACTGTGCTGGGACGTGAGGCTCTGTGACTGACTGTGGTGGGACGTAAGGCTCTGTGACTGACTGTGGTGGGACGTGAGGCTCTGTGACTGACTGTGGTTGTTACGGCCCTCTCGGGTCGCAACCGGGTTCTTTCTCTGATGTTGTTAGAGGTAGGGTATCCGGCCCCAAGCTAGTAGTGGCTTTCAAGGGATGTGATCCGTAACGCAAGTAAATTAAAGGGGAAGGGAAATAAAGGCAAAAACTTAATAATATAATTATCACCGTCACCATAAATAATATATAAAAGATTACACGGGGGGGGGGGGGGTATAACACTAGAATACACTACGTAGTCTTCCTCTGAAGACTCTGGACGTTCACGGTGCTCACGATGCTAAGCTCTTGGTCCTCTTGTGGCCTCATGACGAATCCTTCGATTCTCTTGAGTCTACCCTGGCCACAGGCCAGCCAAATCACAGTTCCACTGGGGGCACCGTCGTGGAGGCCATCAACCACAAGCTGGTTAGGCCACTCCACGATCGATACTAAGGTAGCGAACCCTAGTCAGGAGCCTCGTGTGATCCCACAGACCACTCTCCTTGCCACAACACCCCAGTGGTTAAGCGTCTCCACCAGTCAGTCCCGGGTACGACAATCCCTCAACTGCCACGTCACAGGCAGGGTAACACCACAGTGTTCATCCGGGGGGCGACTCACAGCTGCTGCAGCAAACTCTTGGAGACAAGACGGCTGCCTTGGGTAGACTGATCCAACTTCCATTACAGCAGTCCCAGGTCGACTCTGTAATCAGACACGTCATCAGTAATAGGGACACTCTAGGGCACGTCACTTACAGGCTCAGACACAAACGCCCACCTATCCACTCCATAGATGGCGTTGCTGTCTAAGCTCCACCTCACCAGAGGTCAGCAGCGGCTGTGTTATGAGCTGATCAGGACGGGAAACTAGCCCTTGTGGCTGGTATATCTCGTCCTCACTAGATGGCGCCGTCCATTTGGAGGGGGTTTCGGGAGCTGACCCACAGATGGCGTGGTCGTCACTGCTCCGTGCTCGGACGCTGGGCTCGGGTCCGTAACACCTCCCCACCAAAAAGAATTTGGTTTGGGGTTCTATAAAGAGAAACACAAACCAAATTAGTACGTGGATACAACTCCAAATGGACTCACGTACACTATAAACTGGAGTGGCGAGGCTGTCTTGTCCACAGAACTGTCCTACTGGGGAACTCTGGCACAAAGGAAACTTGCAGATGGAAGGCAATGACCTGCCTGATGTAATCTTCCACACCTCCACTGCGATGTCAAGCAGGGGCATAATCTCACATCTCTCGAGTAAGGAATGGTATAGACACGATCTGGGGCGATTCGACACTTCCCTGTGTCGGGGCACCGATGACGGCTGGTCACAGACGGCATTTCTGGTACCGGTCCGGTAGTCCTTCAGGGAGACGGGAACCTGGAATACAGGGGTCTGATAATTTAGAGTGACAGCGACAGTTAAATCAGTACTCACAGCATACTCCTCTACTAGGCCCACACCTAGTTCCAACAGGGCTGCTCGTACATCGAGGATGGCATTCGCTCTGCCACCGTCAGGTCGACCAACGTTCCGTATAACGCTGCATTTAGGCTCAGCAATCACGCGGGGGGTGTCAACCTGTCGGAAACAGTCACTCATAATATCATATCTCGTACCTCCTGTATCTACCATCACCTTCCAGGTCCCTTCTTTGACTGCAACACTCGCAGTGCAAATCTCCAATCCCTGGGATCTCTTCACGATGTTCATGGGAGCCATCATCTGTCGGGTCGTCCACTGGTCCTTACTGAGAACACACACAAGAATAAAACAAAATACCGCTAAGAAACATTTGGTTAACTGAGGGATAAGCTTCCTGAGCTTGTAACGTCCATAGCGGGCTATATCCTTTAGCCTGGTTTGGACCGAAGAGGGCACTAAAACCTTCGCACATACCTCACATACCTCCGACGTCTGGGGAATCTCAGGCCAGTTCAATGAATGCTGTACCTTGCCATACCGCAAGTACTCATCCGCCTTCGCCCCAGACTCTTTGGTATCCGTGGGTGCTTGCACACGAGACCTCTCTTCATGCTCAGTTGCTTCTGCCATCGTAACCTCATGTTCCTCGTCGGGAGAAGAATCAGGAGACTCTGCTAGAATGCTGTCAATCTGTAGGCGAGAGGACAAATTAAACATAGTATTTAATTCCGGGTCTGTCTGTACCTGGACATTACCACTGCCTGCTGTTACCTCAGACCTTGCTGTTCCGGCTGACTCGTCCGCAACCTTGGGATGATTGTTGCTCCAATCTGTCACCAAGTCGTTGGCTAGTATCACGTCAATCCCAGCTATAGGTAGGGTATCGACTACTGCCAACGCACATGTGCCGCTGAAGTAAGGCGAGTCGAGATGTACCGGCACTAAGGGGGCGATGTACTGCGTCCTAGGAAACCCAACCAGGACAACCTTTTGTCTCCCATCCACACTCACTCCCTCGGGTAACGAGTTTCTCACGATCAGGGACTGGGCTGCTCCACTATCTCTGAGCACTACTACTGATCTACCAGTATGATCACTCGATACATACCCGCTTGAAGTGTGAGGGGAAAACAATCTTGGTTCTTCCTGCGTAGTCGTAGACTGGCTTCCTGCTGGTGGTGTTACACAGCTCATCAACATCACCTCCCTACGTGCGCCGCTACCTCTTCTGCCTCGGCACATAGCAGCTACATGCCCTTTCTGCCCACAAGTCCAGCACACCATATTCCTCCTCGGACTCCGGTGTTTAGGACTGTTAGGACTAGTCCTTCGAGGGCTACTTGGGGGCGTCTTCTCAGCGCTTTGTGGGACGGGTCTCTCCTCTTCGTGATGAGGTTTGTCAAACCGGCGTGGGTAATTCCTCGGGACGTACTTAGCAGAAGGCCTATGCGTCAGGATGTATTCCTCAGCCATGGTGGCTGCCGCACTCAAGGTCTCCACCTGCTGCTCCTCTAAGTACGTCTTCAGGTCTCCAGACAGACAGTCCTTGAAGTCCTCTAACAGTATGAGCTGCTCGAGGTCTTCTTTGGTCTCCACCTTCCGAGAGGCACACCATTCCTGGAAAAGTCGCTCCTTGATTGTGGCGAATTCGGTGAAAGTGTGCTCTGAGGTCTTTTTCAGGTTTCTGAACTTTTGCCTGTAAGCCTCAGGTACCAATTGGTACGCCATGAGCACGACCTTCTTCACCTTGTCATAATCGCCAGAGTCATCAAGGGACAACGTGGAGTAGGCGATTTGGGCCTTCCCAGTCAAGACTGACTGTATCATGATGGCCCAATTCTCCCTTGGCCACTCCAAAGAGGCTGCGACTTTCTCGAAGGCCGCGAAGAACTTCGAAACTTCCTTCTCGTTGAACTTCGGGACCATTTTGATGTTCCTCACCGGATCGAAAATACTTGTGTCCGTCGTTTGCCTCCGACCACCGCCTAACCGCAATACTTCTAGCTCATGTTGTCTCTCTTTCTTTTTCTTCTCTCTCTCGCTCTTCTCTTTCTCTTCTCTTTTCTTCTCTCTCTTTCTCGTCTTCTCTTCTCTTTCTCTCTTCTCTTTCTTCTCTCTCTTTCTCTCTTTCTCTTTCTCTTTCTCGTTCTTCTCTTCTCTCTCTTCTTTCTTCTCTTCTAATTCTAAACGCCTCATCTCTAATTCTTTATCTAATCTCTCTCTCCATTTCTTTCTCTTTCATTTCTTTCCATTTCTAATTTCTTATCTTCTCTCTCTCTAGCTTTCTCTTCTCTCTCTTTAGCGATTTCTAGCTTTTTCCATTCTATTTCACGATGGATCTCTAGTTCACGCATTTTCACAGTAAGTAAACTTATATTTAGTTCACTCTCATCACTTTCGATGTCACTGCTCTTACCTTCCTTTTCAGTGGAAGCTACTTCCTCACCTTCTTTTATACTATGTGCCTCGCCTTCCTGTTTCTCCTCGGCCTTCAAATGCCGGTGAACCTTGGACAAGATCTCCACACGGGAATCACTGGCACGTATCTTGATCTCCAGGTAGGCACTCACCAGTACGAGTTCCTGTTTGCCCAGATATTTTAATCTGGCAAGACAGTCCTCCCTGTTCAGAAAAGCCTGAACATCGTCCAGATCGTCGATGGTCGCTTTTTCTGCCATTGTCACTGAGATGGAACACTAGCACTTAACACACCGCTTTCACTTTAGCACTTAACGCACCGAGCACTGTTCTACGTCAATATTGCACTTTATCGCACCAAACACTGCACTTGCCAATATTGCACGTAATTACACCGGGCACCGCGCTACACAATATTGCACTTAATCACAGCGAGCACCTCGCTCTACAATATTGCACTGAATCACACCGAGCACCGCACTACACAATATTGCACTTAATCACAGCGAGCACCGCACTACACAATATTGCACTTAGTCACTCCGAGCACCGCACAGGACGTATAACGTCCTAATAGTCACACACAGGGGGAATTATTTACAGGGATTACGCCACTTCACCACCCCTGTCAAACATACTTGACAAGGGGTCGGATCCCGCTGGGGATGCCAATTATGTTACGGCCCTCTCGGGTCGCAACCGGGTTCTTTCTCTGATGTTGTTAGAGGTAGGGTATCCGGCCCCAAGCTAGTAGTGGCTTTCAAGGGATGTGATCCGTAACGCAAGTAAATTAAAGGGGAAGGGAAATAAAGGCAAAAACTTAATAATATAATTATCACCATCACCATAAATACTATATAAAAGATTACACGGGGGGGGGGGTATAAACACTAGAATGTACAACGTAGTCTTCTTCTGAAGACTCTGGACGTTCACGGTGCTCAACGATGCTAAGCTCTTGGTCCTCTTGTGGCCTCACGACGAATCCTTCGATTCTCTTGAGTCTACCCTGGCCACAGGCCAGCCAAATCACAGTTCCACTGGGGGCACCGTCGTGGAGGCCATCAACCACAAGTCCAGCCGGTAGCTGGCAGGTTCCAAATCAGCGACGCTGGTTAGGCCACTCCACGATCGAAACTAAGGTCGCGAACCCTAGTCAGGAGCCTCGTGTGATCCCACAGACCACTCTCCTCGCCACAACACCCCAGTGGTTAAGCGTCTCCACCAGTCAGTCCCGGGTACGACAATCCCTCAACTGCCACGTCACAGGCAGGCTAACACCACAGTGTTCATCCGGGGGGCGACTCACAGCTGCTGCAGCAAACACTTGGAGACAAGACGGCTGCCTTGGGTAGACTGATCCAACTTCCATTACAGCAGTCCCAGGTCGACTCTGTAATCAGACACGTCATCAGTAATAGGGACACTCTAGGGCACGTCACTTACCGGCTCAGACCCAAACGCCCACCTATCCACTCCATAGATGGCGTTGCTGTCTAAGCTCCACCTCACCAGAGGTCAGCAGCGGCTGTGTTATGAGCTGATCAGGACGGGAAACTAGCCCTTGTGGCTGGTATATCTCGTCCTCACTAGATGGCGCCGTCCATTTGGAGGGGGTTTCGGGAGCTGACCCACAGATGGCGTGGTCGTCACTGCTCCGTGCTCGGACGCTGGGCTCGGGTCCGTAACACTTGATTCATAATGACTCTTTGAATAACTTATTTTAAGTGATGTCAGTGGGACAGGTGTATAGTGTTCAGCCAATACTTTACTACCTCCCTTGTGTAGTGGAGGTATCTGCTGCTGCTGCTGCTGGTTACTCAGCTGTATCCAGCTTCTGTTGCTCATTACACCGAGTGCTCGTGCTACTGGTACTCTCTATTGTCCATGTCTGGTGTCATGTTTACACTGGTTGTATTAATCTTAGTTCTATAGTTCTATCTTCAACTCTCTTGTTGGCTTCTGGGGTGTTCTGTTTAGCCTCAAACTGGCCATTTACGGCCTCACTAAGTTCTTTGTCACTCTCTGTGGACGATCCTTCAGTTGTAATTAAATGTCCAGGGGGCCAGATTCACGAAGTAGTTACGCAAGCTCTTACGAACTTGTCCATCTTTCCTCAATCTTTGGCGGCTTTGTTTACAATTATTGAACAGTTAATGAGCTCCGAAGCACCAGGAGGCTGTTTATAACAATAACAACAGATGATTGGCAAGTTTTCATGCTTGTAAACTGTTTAATAAATGTAAACAAAGCCGCCAAAGATTGAGGAAAGATGTACACGTGCGTAAGTGCTTGCGTAAGTGCTTCGTGAATCTGGCCCAGTACTGGTGGATATTTTTTATTTTGATTTCGCACATGTGAAAACATATTTTATATTTGTTCTTTATCTATTGTATATCTTTTTGTTGAACTGTTCAGTCGTCAGACTGGTTCCCGGTCTTTGTTTGGAGAGTTGTGTCTGCTTAAACGTCCCCGTTATAGTTACTATAGTTAATATAGTTACTTAGTCTATAGTGTTGTCTGCGTCTTGTCTCTAGTGGTTGGGCACCATTCCTTCCCTCCGTCCCATCCCAAATCCTAATCCTGACCCTTTCCAAGTGCTATATACCTTGAGGTTACCTTGAGGTGCTTCCGGGGCTTAGTGTCCCCGCGGCCCGGTCGTCGACCAGGCCTCCTGGTTGCTGGACTGATCAACCAGGCTGTTGGACGCGGCTGCTCGCAGCCTGACGTATGAGTCACAGCCTGGTTGATCAGGTATCCTTTGGAGGTGCTTATCCAGTTCTCTCTTGAACACTGTGAGGGGTCGGCCAGTTATGCCCCTTATGTGTAGAAGTCGTAATAGCTTGGCACTTTCTTTCTCATAGAATATTTGCAAGTTCTATATATATTTTCCCAGTAAATCCAGCTATTGTTAAAATTAAAGTGACTTAATAATCCTCTTCCTGTGTTAACCCTTATGGATCACTTACGAGAAGTGATGCTAGTTTGACCTTGTGACGTGAGTACGTAGTGACTGAGATGGTAATGACCCTGATTGTGTCTTAATTATTTGTTAAGATCAGGTCAAGAGTGTTGACCCGCCACTCGCCTCATCATGCCCGGCTCAAGAAAGGTTTTGTCACAATCTTATTATTTCTCTGACCTCTTATGGGGTATAACTGGTATAATTATAGGGTATATTTGGTATAATTATGGGATATAATTGGTATAATTATGAGGTATAACTGGTATAATTATGGGATATAATTCGTATAATCAAGAGATATAACTGGTATAATTATGGGGTATAACTGATATAATTATGGGGTATAATTGGTATAATTATGAGTATAATTTCCAGGTTGATATCTTGCTATAATATAATTGTTTCTGTCGTCCAGATTGGGTATACTGGGTATATTTCACAGAGTATACCTGACCCTAAGGCAGTATATGTCAGAGAGTATACCTGACCCTAAGCCAGTATATCTCACAGAGTATACCTGACCCTAAGGCAGTATATCTCACGGAGTATACCTGACCCTAAGGCAGTATATCTCACAGAGTATACCTGACCCTCAGGCAGTATATCTTACAGAGTATACCTGACCCTAAGGCAGTATATCTCACAGAGTATACCTGACCCTAAGGCAGTATATCTCTCAGAGTATACCTGACCCTAAGGCAGTATATCTCACGGAATATACCCGATCAGAATCATTCAGTGGTTCTGAATGAATTCACCACACACACCACCGTCACCACACACCACGTCACCACACACACCACCGTCACCACACACACCAACGTCACCACACACACCACCGTCACCACACACACCACCGTCACCACACACACCACCGTCACCACATACACAACGTCACCACACACACCACATCACCACTCACACCACGTCACCACACACCAAGTCACCACACACCACGTTACCACACACACCACCGTTACCACACACACCACGTCACCACACACACCACGTCACCACACACCACCGTTACCACACACATCACGTCACAACACACCACACACCACGTCATCACACACACCACCGTCACCACACACCACCATCACCACACACACCACGTCACCACACACACCACCGTCACCACACACCACCGTCACCACACACACCACGTCACCACACACACCGTCACCACACACACCACCGTCACCACACACACCACGTCACCACACACACCACGTCACCACACACCACCGTCACCACACACACCACCGTCACCACACACACCACCGTCACCACTCACACCACCGTCACCACACACCACGTTACTACACACACCACGTCACCAAACACACTACGTCACCACACACCACGTCACCACACACACCACGTCACCACTCACACTACTTCTCCACGTCACCACACACACCACGTCATCACAAACACCACGTCACCACACACACCACGTCATCACACACACCACGTCACCACACACAACACGTCACCACACACATCACGTCACCACTCACACTACTTCTCCACGTCACCACACACACCATGTCATCACACACACCACGTCACCACAAACAACACGTCACCACACACACCACCGTCACTACACACACCACCGTCACCACACGCACCACGTCACCACACACCACGTCACCAAAAAAACACGTCACCACACACACACACCACGTAACCACACACATCACGTCACCACGCACACCACGTCACCACGCACACACCACGTTACCACACACACCACCGTCACCACACACACCACGTCACCACACACTCCACCGTCACCATACACATCACGTCACCACACACGCTACTTCACCACACACACACACCACGTCACCACACACACCACGTCACAACACACACCACGTCACCACACACACCACGTCACCACACACACACCACGTCACCACACACACCACGTCACCGCACACACCAAGTCACCACACACACAGACCTTCACCACACACATCACCGTCACTACACACACCACACACCACACACCACGTCACCACACACACCACGTCACCTCTCACACTACTTCTCCACGTCACCACACACACCATGTCACCACACACCACGTCACCACACACACCACGTCACCACACACACCACGTCACCACACACACCACGTCATCACACGCACCACGTCATCACACACACCACGTCACCACTCACACTACTTCTCCACGTCACCACACACACCACTGTTACGGCCCTCTCGGGACGCAACGGGGTCCTTACTCTGATGTTGTTAGAGGAAGATATATGTATCCGTTCCCAAGCCAGTATTGGCTATCAAGGGATGAGATCCGTGACGCAAGTAACTTAAAAGGGAGTAGGGAAAGAAAGCTAAGAACTTAAGATTATACTTGTCACCATCACCAATTAAATATATAAAATCAAAGAGTGCACAAGGGGGAGGGGTATTAACACTAGACAAGGGGATTATACACAATATAGTCTTCTGCTGAAGACTCTGGTGCCACAACTCTCGGTGCCGAGTCCTTGGTGCTTCTTCGTGGCCACACAACGAAATATCCAAAGAAGTTGAGCCTACCCTGGCCACAGGTCAGCCAAAACACAGGTCCACTGGGGGCACCGCCGTGGAGGCCGTCAACCACACGTCCAGCTGGTCTGCTGGCAGGTTCTGAGCCACCAAGGCTGGTACGGCCACTCCACGAACGATATAAGGGGTACGCCCTAGACAGGAGTCTCGTGTGATATCACAAATCACCCTCCTGTCCTCAATACCCCAGTGGATGATCGTCTCCAACAGTCGGTCCCGGGTAAATCCTCTTACTGCCACTCCACTGGCAGGCTAACACACCACAGTGTTCTTCCGGGGGGACGACGTCACAACAGCTGCAGCAAGGTTCAAGGTATGGAGACTGGCTGCCTCGGGTAGACTGACTCAACCTTCAACACAGCGGTCCCAGGTCGACTCTGTAAACAGACACGTCATCAATGACTGGGACACACTAAAACACCTCACTTACGGGCTCGGGCACAAACACCTGACGTATCCAGTCCATAGATGGCGCTGTCGTCGGAGCACCACCTCACCAGAGGTCAGTGGCGGCGGTGTAGAGTGCTGAACGGGACTGGAAACTGGCCCTCGTAGCTGATACACGGCATCCTCACCAGGTGTCGTCGGCGTTTGGCGGGGGGTTTCGGGAGCTGACCCACAGATGGCGCGGTCGTTACTACTCCGTGCTCGGACGCTGGATCCGGGTTCGTAACACCTCCCCACCAAAAGGAATTTGGTTTGGGGTTCTATAAGGGAAGACAAACCAAATTAGTATGAGGATTTAGATGCGAGATAATGCATCAGCTACCACGTTGTCCACCCCTTTGATGTGTTCAATCTGGAGGGGGTATTGCTGCAGATGGAGACTCCATCTGGTGAGCCTGAGGTTCTTTTGCCTAAACTGAGCCAGGAACTTTAGAGGATTATGGTCGGTCCGTACTAATATAGGATGACCATTGCTTGTTAGATACACCTCAAAGTGCTGGACGGAATTAATCAAGGCCAACGTTTCCTTTTCTATGACCGAGTAATTCAGCTGGCTGGGGGTGAACTTCTTAGAATGATAGGCCACCGGATGTTCCACCCCCTTCTCGTCCGTCTGGGATAAAACGGAGCCCAGGCCATAGTCAGAGGCGTCGACCGTCAGGATGAATCTATCCTCAAAGCTCGGGGACCTGAGGATTGGAGCAGAGATCAGAATTGCTTTGAGACTCTCGAATGCCTTCTGGCAATTCTCATTCCATATTAACTTTACCCCCTTCTTCAACAGATTGGTCAGGGGGGCGGCGATGGAGGAAAAATTAGGGACAAACTTACGATAAAACCCAGCCATACCAAGGAAACGCAAGATGTCCTTCCTGGTAGCTGGCGTAGGATACTGGACTATTGCCTCGATCTTGCTGGCCTTCGGCGCAATCCATCCTCCTCCAACCTTATGACCTAGGAAGATGACAGAGGTTCTGGCAAACTCCGATTTATGCAGGTTGACCACCAATCCTGACTGGAGCATGGCCTTGAAGAAATCCTCTATGTGACGCAGATGATCCTGCCAATCTACATCATATATTAATACATCATCGATGTAGACTAAGGTGTTTTCCACGTCACGCAACACAGTACCCATCAGTCTCTGGAAAGTGGAGGCTGCGTTTTTCATCCCGAATGGCATCACCTGACATTCAAACAGCCCGTCGGGAGTCACAAATGCTGATATGGGTTTGGCTTTTTCCGTGAGGGGAACTTGCCAATAGCCTTTGAACAGGTCAAATTTTGTCAGGTACCGGGCTCTACCTATGGCATCCAGACATTCCTCTACTCTGGGGAGCGGGTAAGTATCTGCTACAGTGACCTTATTCACCTGGCGATAATCAATACAAAGACGGTATTTCTTACCAGGTTTGGGCACTAGTAGTATCGGGGATGACCATGGGCTCGAGCTCGGGGCTATCAGATGGTGTTTCAGCATGTAATCTACCTCCTCTTTCACCACCCGTTTCTTCAGTGGGTTGAGACGGTACGGGTGTTGCTTTATAGGTCGGACGCCTTCCTCCAGCTCGACATCATGCCTCAAGACAGATGTTAATCCTGGAACATCGTCGAAGATAGGCTTGTATTGCCGGATCATCTGCAGCAATGATGATTGATGTCCTTCGGCCACGTGTGTCAACTTTGCCTGCAAGTTTAACAGAATGTCTGAGTTAGTCAACACCTCCTCTTCCTCCTCAATGTCGTCATTAGTGGTCACTAAGGTTACGGGGAGTGTATCCCGCCCCTCGTATCTCTTGATCATATTAACATGAACCAGAGTTTCTTTCTTACGACGGTCTGGAGTACTCAGAAGGTAATTGAGGTTAGTAACCTTCTTTACAACCGGGTAGGGACCTACGAATCTGGCGCTCAAACTTCCAGTTATTGTAGGAGTACATACCAAAACCAGATCTCCTACTTGGAACTCCCTTTGCTTGGTCCTCCTATCATACCTGCTCTTGATAGTTCTTTGTGTACTTTCTAAGGTCCTAGTAGCCATCTCCCAGGCTGAGAACAGCCGTCCTTTATTTGTAGACAACCAGTCCACAATATCCTCGTTGGTTTCTGCGTCCAGCCAATGGTCTCGTGCCACCTCTAAGGGACCTCTTACTGAGTGACCAAAGATCATCTCGAATGGGGAGATTCCTATGGATTCATTGGGTACTGATCTTACCGCAAATAGGAGGTAGGGCAGTTCTTCAACCCACTTACTCTGCCTGTCGTAGCAAAACTTCCGAAGCATGCCCTTCAACGTCTGGTGAAAACGTTCCAAAGCTCCCTGAGACTCGGGATGGTAGGCACTAGAGGTTACCTGTCGGATTCCCAGGTCGGCGATCTGTTGGCGAAACAAATGGGACATGAAATTAGATCCCTGGTCCGTCTGAATGGTCTTGGGAAGACCGTATCGTGAGATGAACCAGAGCAGTTGTTTCACCAAAACCCTAGCTGTGATGGTCTTAAGGGGGATCGCTTCTGGGTACCTACTAACCCGATCTAGTATTGTTAGCAAATACTGTACCCCTGAGGTAGCAGGTGGAAGAGGGCCTACTATATCCAAGATGAGGTGTTCGAAGGGCTCACCTATTGATGGAATGGGGTATAAAGGGGCTTTGGGGACAGGCTGGTTTGCTTTCCCGGCCACCTGGCAGGCGTGGCAGGTCTTGCAGAAACGACGTACGTCCTCCTTCATATGCGGCCAGTAGAAGCCCTTGGCTAGGCGTTGGAAAGTCTTAGAGATCCCACCATGTCCAGCAAATCTATTAGCATGGGCTGTTTCTAACAGCTTAGATCTGAACACGGCTGGGACGACTATCTGATCACCTACCGCACTTGACTGGGGGTATTTCGGAGGATGCCGGCGACACAGTACACCACTTGACCACACATATAGATCCCCTCCTTTCGCAGGAGAGTCTACGGTGTCAGCCAACTTCCGTACCTGAGGGTCCTTCTTCTGTTCCTCTATCAGATGGGCTCGAGTCCAGCGTTCAGGAACCGTCATCTGGACGGGCGGGACTGGTGTATGGCTACTTGTAACCTGTGGGATAGGAGGAGAGTCAAACAAAGTGTTTAGATCTAGTGGTGCATGGAGGTGCGCCTGAGACCTGGTTTGCACTGCTGCGATGGGACTGGTCTCTTCACGTCCTGGATTATCCACTACCAGGAGACAGTTGGGTAATAATCCTAGGGCTAAGTCATTGGCTAATATTACGTCAATCCCCTCTATGGGAAGACTATCCACCACGGCCAACCGACACTCACCTTTGAAGTGCTGAAAGTCTAGATGCACTTGTACCAATGGGGCAACGTACAAGGTGGAAGGGAATCCACCCAGGATTACCTTCTGCATCTCATCAGCCGATATACCTTCGGGTAATGATGTTGCCAGAATCAGAGACTGGGCCGCTCCACTGTCTCTAAGTATTACCACAGGCGTACTTGAAAGGCCACTGGCTACATATCCTTGGGAGGTATACGGGGCGAACAATCCTTTCCTCTTCTCTAGGGTGGATGTCGGTGGTACTATACTGTTCATCAGCATGACTTCCCTACGGGGATTAGTACCTGTACTGCTACGACACCTTGCAGCAATATGTCCTCTCTTACCGCAGGTCCAACACAATACGTCCCTTTTCGGACTAATTCTCCGAGGACTATCTGAGGTTGTCTTGGCGGCACTTCGAGGGGCGGTTTTATCCTCCGGTTTATGTTTGGCTGGATATCTTGAATAGGTCTTCGGGACGTACCTAGCAGATGGCCTATGAGTCAGGATATACTCTTCAGCCATGGTGGCTGCCGCACTCAAGGTCTCTACCTGCTGTTCCTCTAGGTACGTCTTCAGGTCTCCAGACAAACAATCCTTGAAGTCCTCGAGCAGAATCAGCTGCTCGAGGTCTTCCTTGGTCTCCACCTTCCGAGAGGCACACCATTCTTGAAAAAGTCGCTCCTTGATGGTGGCGAATTCGGTGAAAGTGTGCTCTGAGGTCTTCTTCAGGTTTCTGAACTTTTGCCTATATGCCTCAGGTACCAATTGGTACGCCATGAGCACCACTTTCTTCACCATATCGTAATCGCCGGAGTCGTCAAGGGATAACGTAGAGTAGGCGATTTGGGCCTTCCCAGTCAAGACTGACTGTATCATGATGGCCCAATTCTCCCTTGGCCACTCCAAAGAGGCAGCGACTTTCTCGAAGGCTGCGAAGAACTTCGAAACTTCTCTCTCGTTGAATTTGGGGACCATTTTGATATTCCTTACCGGATCGAAACCGCTTACTCCAGTTTGTCTCTGTCCAGCGCCTAGTCGTAATACTTCTAGTTCATGTTGTCTCTGTCTTTCCTCTTTCTTCTTTCTTCTCTCTTCTTTCTCTTCTCTTCTCTTCTCTCTCTCTTTCTCTCTTCTCTCTCGTTTCTCTTCTCTCTCGTTTCTCTTCTCTTTCTCGTTCTTCTTTCCTTTCTTCTAATTCTAAACGCCTCATCGCCAATTCTTTATCTTTTAACTCTCGTTCTAATTCTAACTTCTTCCATTCAATTTCTCGATTGATTTCCAAGGCACGCATTTTGACAGTTAGGAAGCTGATATTAAGCTCACCTGCATCACTGTCAACGTCGCTGCCCTTATCTTCCTTTTCCGTGGAAGCTATCTCCTCACCTTCCCTTGTACTAGGAGTCTCGCCTTCCTGTTTCTCTTCTGCCTTCAGGTGCCGGTGAACCTTGGACAAGATCTCCACACGGGAATCACTGGCACGGATCTTGATCTCCAGGTAGGCGCTCACTAGTACAAGCTCTGGTTTGCTCAGATACTTTAATCTGGCAAGACAGTCCACTCTGTTCAGAAAAGCCTGAACATCGTCCAGATCATCGATGGTAGCTTTGTCTGCCATTGTCACAGATGGAACACTCAACTAGCACTTAACACACTTACACGTTAGCACTTAACACACCGAGCACTGTTCTACGTCAATATTGCACTTTATCGCACCAAACACTGCACTTGCCAATATTGCACGTAATCACTTCGGGCACCGCACTACCCAATATTGCACTGAGTCCAAGCGAACACTTCGCTCTACAATATTGCACTGAATCACTGAGCACCGCACTAGTCAATATTGCACTTAATCGCTTAATCACAGCGAGCACCGCACTGCACAATATCGCACTTAGTCACTCTGAGCACCGCACAGGACGTATAACGTCACAATCGTCACACACAGGGGGAATTATTTACAGGGATTACGCCACTTCACCACCCCTGTCAAACATACTTAACAAGGGGACGGATCCCGCTGGGGATGCCAATTATGTTACGGCCCTCTCGGGACGCAACGGGGTCCTTACTCTGATGTTGTTAGAGGAAGATATATGTATCCGTTCCCAAGCCAGTATTGGCTATCAAGGGATGAGATCCGTGACGCAAGTAACTTAAAAGGGAGTAGGGAAAGAAAGCTAAGAACTTAAGATTATACTTGTCACCATCACCAATTAAATATATAAAATCAAAAAGTGCACAAGGGGGAGGGGTATTAACACTATACAAGGGGATTATACACAATATAGTCTTCTGCTGAAGACTCTGGTGCCACAACTCTCGGTGCCGAGTCCTTGGTGCTTCTTCGTGGCCACACAACGAAATATCCACAGAAGTTGAGCCTACCCTGGCCACAGGTCAGCCAAAACACAGGTCCACTGGGGGCACCGTCGTGGAGGCCGTCAACCACACGTCCAGCTGGTCTGCTGGCAGGTACTGAGCCACCAAGGCTGGTACGGCCACTCCACGAACGATATAAGGGGTACGCCCTAGACAGGAGTCTCGTGTGATATCACAAATCACCCTCCTGTCCTCAATACCCCAGTGGATGATCGTCTCCAACAGTCGGTCCCGGGTAAATCCTCTTACTGCCACTCCACTGGCAGGCTAACACACCACAGTGTTCTTCCGGGGGGACGACGTCACAACAGCTGCAGCAAGGTTCAAGGTATGGAGACTGGCTGCCTCGGGTAGACTGACTCAACCTTCAACACAGCGGTCCCAGGTCGACTCTGTAAACAGACACGTCATCAATGACTGGGACACACTAAAACACCTTACTTACGGGCTCAGGCACAAACACCTGACGTATCCAGTCCATAGATGGCGCTGTCGTCGGAGCACCACCTCACCAGAGGTCAGTGGCGGCGGTGTAGAGTGCTGAACGGGACTGGAAACTGGCCCTCGTAGCTGATACACGGCATCCTCACCAGGTGTCGTCGGCGTTTGGCGGGGGGTTTCGGGAGCTGACCCACAGATGGCGCGGTCGTTTACTACTCCGTGCTCGGACGCTGGATCCGGGTTCGTAACAACTACACTCACCACGTCACAACACACACCACGTCACCACACACAACGTCACCACACACAACGTCACCACACACACCACGTCACCACGCACACCACGTCACCACAAACTACCGTCACCACACACACCACTGTCACCACTCACACCACCGTCACTACACACACCACGCCACCACACACACCACGTCACTACACACACCACGTCACCACACACACCACGTCACCACACACATCACCGTCACCACACACACACCACGTCACCACACACACACACCACGTCACCACACACACCACGTCACCACACACATCACCGTCACCACACACACACCACGTCACCACACACACACCACGTCACCACACACACCGCGTCACCACACACACACCACGTTACCACACACAACGTCACCACACACCACGTCACTACACACACCACGTCACCACACACACCACGTCACCACACACATCACGTCACCACACACACCACGTTACCACACACACCACGTCACCACACACACCACGTCACCACACACATCACGTCACCACACACACCACGTCACCACACACACCACGTCACCACACACACCACGTCACCACACACATCACGTCACCACACAGTACCACGTCACCACACACCACATCACCACACAAACCACGTCACGACAAACCACCGTCACCACACACACCATCACCACACACACCACGTCACCACACACACCACGTCACCACACACCACGTAAATACACATCACGTCACCACACACACCACGTCACCACAAACTACCGTCACCACACTCACCCCGTCACCACACACCACCGTCACCCCTCACACAACGTCACCACGTCACCACTCACACCACCGTCATTACGCACCACGACACCACACACACCACGTCACCACTCACACTACTTCTCCACGTCACTACACACACCACGTCATCACACACACCACGTCACCTCTCACACTACTTCGCCACGTCATCACACATACCACGTCATCACTCACACTACTTCTCCACGTCACCACACACACCACGTCATCACACACACCACGTCACCACTCACACTACTTCTCCACGTCACCACACACACCACGTCATCACACACAGCACGTCACCACTCACACTACTTCTCCACGTCACCACAAACACCACGTCACCACACACACCAGCGTCACTACACACACCACAGTCACCACACGCACCACGTCACCACAAACACCACGTCACCACACACACCAGCGTCACTACACACACCACAGTCACCACACGCACCACGTCACCACACACCACGTCACCACACACACCAAGTCACTACACACCACGTTACCACACACCAAGTCACCACCTCGTAACAAGATGGCCAGGACGCCATCATGATGGTCCAGGACCCCATCATGATGGCCCAGGACGCCATCATGATGGCCCAGGACGCCAACAAGATGGCCAGGACGTCAACAAGATGACCAGGACGCCAACAAGATGACCAGGACGCCAACAAGATGGCCAGGACGCCAACAAGATGACCAGGACGCCAACAAGATGGCCAGGACGCCAACAAGATGGCCAGGACGCCATCGTGATGGCCCAGGACGCCATCATGATGGTCCAGGACACCATCATGATGGCCCAGGACGCCATCATGATGGCCCAGGACGCCATCATGATGGCCCAGGACGCCAACAAGATGACCAGGACGCCAACAAGATGGCCAGGACGCCATTGTGATGGCCCAGGACGCCATCATGATGGCCCAGGACGCCAACAAGATGACCAGGACGCCAACAAGATGGCCAGGACGCCATCGTGATGGCCCAGGACGCCATCATGATGGTCCAGGACGCCATCATGATGGCCCAGGACGCCATCATGATGGCCCAGGACGCCATCATGATGGCCCAGGACGCCAGCAAGACAGCCAGGCAACAACAGTATGACTAGGACGCAATCATGATGGCCAGGACGCCAACAAAATGGTTCAGGACGCCATCATGATGGTCCAGAACGCCAACAAGATGGCCCAGGACGCCATCATGATGGCCCAGGACGCCATCATTATGGTCCAGGACGCCATCATGATGGCCAGGACGCCATCATGATGGCCCAGGACACCATCATGATTTCCCAGGACGCCATCATGATAGCCAGGACGCCATCATGATGGCCCAGGACACCATCATGATGGCCCAGGACGCCATCATGATGGTCCAGGACGCCATCAAAATGGCCCAGGACGCCATCATTATGGTCCAGGACGCCATCATGATGGCCAGGACGCCATCAAAATGGCCCAGGACGCCATCATTATGGTCCAGGACGCCATCATGATGGCCAGGACACCATCATGATGGCCCAGGACGCCATCATGATGGCCCAGGACACCATCATGATTTCCCAGGACGCCATCGTGATAGCCAGGACGCCATCATGATGGCCAGGACGCCAACAAGATGGCCAGGACGCCAACAAGATGGCCAGGACCCCAACAAGATGGCCAGGACGCCAACAAGATGGCCAGGACGCCAACAAGATGGCCCAGGACGCCAACAAGATGGCCAGGACGCCAACAAAATGGCCAGGACGCCAACAAGACGGCCAGGACGCCAACAAGATGGCCAGGACGCCAACAAGATGGCCAGGACGCCAACAAAATGGCCAGGACGCCAACAAGATGGCCAGGACGCCAACAGGATGACTAGGACGCCAACAAGATGGCCAGGACGCCAACAAGATGGCCTAGGACACCATCATGATGGCCTAGGACGCCATCATGATGGCCCAGGACACCATCATGATGGCCCAGGACGCCATCATGATGGTCCAGGACGCCATCATGATGGTCCAGGACGCCAACAAGATGACTAGGACGCCAACAAGATGGCCAGGACGCCAACAAGATGGCCAGGACGCCAACAAGATGGCCAGGACGCCATCATGATGGTCCAGGACGCCAACAAGATGGCCAGGACGCCATCATGATGGTCCAGGACGCCAACAAGATGACCAGGACGCCAACAAGATGGCCAGGACGCCAACAAGATGGCCAGGACGCCAACAAGATGGCCAGGACGCCAACAAGATGGCTAGGACGCCAACAAGATGACTAGGACGCCAACAAGATGGCCAGGACGCCAACAAGATGACTAGGACGCCAAACAAGATGGCCAGGACACCATCATGATGGCCCAGGACGCCATCATGATGGTCCAGGACGCCATCATGATGGTCCAGGACGCCATCATGATGGTCCAGGACGCCATCATGATGGTCCAGAACACAATCATGATGGCCCAGGACGCCATCTTGATGGTCCAGGACGCCAACAAGATGGCTAGGACGCCAACAAGATGGCCAGGACGCCAACAAGATGACTAGGACGCCAACAAGATGGCCAGGACACCATTATGATGGTCCAGGACGCCATCATGATGGTCCAGGACGCCATCATGATGGTCCAGGACACCATCATGATGGTCCAGAACACAATCATGATGGCCCAGGACGCCATCTTGATGGTCCAGGACGCCACCAAGATGGCGAGGACGCCAACAAGATGGCTAGGACGCCAACAAGATGGCCAGGACTCCAACAAGATGGCCAGGACGCCAACAAGATGGCCAGGACGCCAACAAGATGGCCAGGACGCCAACAAGATGGCCCAGGACGCCAGGACGCCAACAAGATGGCCAGGACGCCAACAAGATGGCCAGGACGCCAACAAGATTGCCAGGACGCCAACAAGATGGCCAGGACGCCAACAAGATGGCCAGGAAGCCAACAAGATGGCCCAGGACGCCAACAAGATGGCCAGGACGCCAACAAGATGGCCAGGACGCCATCATGATGGTCCAGGACGCCAACAAGGTGGCCAGGACGCCAAAAAGATGGCCAGGACGCCAACAAGATGGCCAGGACGCCAGCAAGATGGCCAGGACGCCAACAAGATGGTCCAGGACGCCAACAAGATGGCCCAGGACGCCAACAAGATTGCCAGGACGCCATCATGATGGTCCAGGACGCCATCATGATGGCCCAGGACGCCATCAGGATGGTCCAGGACGCCAACAAGATGGCCAGGACGCCAACAAGATGGCCAGGATGCCAACAAGATGGCCAGGACCCCAACAAGATGGCCAGGACGCCAACAAGATGGCCAGGACGCCAACAAGATGGCCAGGACGCCAACAAGATGGCCAGGATGCCAATAAGATGGCCTGGACGCCAACAAGATAACCAGGACGCCAACAAGATAGCCAGGACGCCAACAAGATGGCCAGGACGCCAACAAGATGGCCAGGACGCCAACAAGATGGCCAGGACGCCAAAAAGATGGCCAGGACGCCAACAACATGGCCAGGACGCCAACAAGATGGCCAGGAGGCCAACAAGATGGCCAGGACGCCAACAAGATGGCCAGGACGCCAACAAGATGGCCAGGACGCCAACAAGATGGCCAGGACGCCAACAAGATGGCCAGGACGCCAACAAGATGGCCAGGACGCCAACAAGATGGCCAGGACGCCAACAAAATGGCCAGGACGCCAACAAGATGGCCAGGACGCCAACAAGATGGCCAGGACGCCAACAAGATGGCCAGGACGCCAACAAGATGGCCAGGACGCCAACAAAATGGCCAGGACGCCAACAAGATGGCCAGGACGCCAACAAGATGGCCAGGACGCCAACAAGATGGCAAGGACGCCAACAAGATGGCCAGGACGCCAACAAGATGGCCAAGACGCCATCATGATGGCCAGGACGCCAACAAGATGGCCAGGACGCCAACAAGATGGCCAGGACGCCAACAAGATGGCCAGGACGCCAACAAGATGGCCAGGACGCCAACAAGATGGCCAGGACGCCAACAAGATGGCCAGGACGCCAACAAGATGGCCAGGACGCCAACAAAATGGCCAGGACACCAACAAGATGGCCAGGACGCCAACAAGATGGCCAGGACGCCAACAAGATGGCCAGGACGCCAACAAGATGGCCAGGACGCCAACAAAATGGCCAGGACGCCAACAAGATGGCCAGGACGCCAACAAGATGGCCAGGACGCCAACAAGATGGCCAGGACGCCAACAAGATGGCCAGGACGCCAACAAGATGGCCAGGACGCCAACAAGATGGCCAGGACGCCAACAAGATGGCCAGGACGCCAACAAGATGGCCAGGACGCCAACAAGATGGCCAGGACGCCAACAAGATGGCCAGGACGCCAACAAGATGGCCAGGACGCCAACAAGATGGCCAGGACGCCAACAAGATGGCCAAGACGCCATCATGATGGCCAGGACGCCAACAAGATGGCCAGGACGCCAACAAGATGGCCAGGACGCCAACAAGATGGCCAGGACGCCAACAAGATGGCCAGGACGCCAACAAGATGGCCAGGACGCCAACAAGATGGCCAGGACGCCAACAAGATGGCCAGGACGCCAACAAGATGGCCAGGACGCCAACAAGATGGCCAGGACGCCAACAAGATGGCCAGGACGCCAACAAAATGGCCAGGACGCCAACAAGATGGCCAGGACGCCAACAAGATGGCCAGGACGCCAACAAGATGGCCAGGACGCCAACAAGATGGCCAGGACGCCAACAAGATGGCCAGGACGCCAACAAGATGGCCAGGACGCCAACAAGATGGCCAGGACGCCAACAAGATGGCCAGGACGCCAACAAAATGGCCAGGACGCCAACAAGATGGCCAGGACGCCAACAAGATGGCCAGGACGCCAACAAGATGGCCAGGACGCCAACAAGATGGCCAGGACGCCAACAAGATGGCCAAGACGCCATCATGATGGCCAGGACGCCAACAAGATGGCCAGGACGCCAACAAGATGGCCAGGACGCCAACAAGATGGCCAGGACGCCAACAAGATGGCCAGGACGCCAACAAGATGGCCAGGACGCCAACAAGATGGCCAGGACGCCAACAAGATGGCCAGGACGCCAACAAGATGGCCAGGACGCCATCATGATGGCCCAAGACTCCACCAAGATCTTCATATGATGTGTTGTAACTCATCAAAGGATGTTACTACGGTACTCCACATAGAGCGTGCAGTATGTAGCTTGATGGTGTGTTGTTTACATGTGGGGGACGTTGATAGCTGTGAGCCCCAAACACAGCGTCTCCTCCTCCTCCGAGGAGCTTAACTTGACATGTGACGTAAGGGCCTAAATCTTAAGCTCCTCCCCCCCCACCCCCCCCAACCCCCCCCCCCACCCCCTGTAGTGGTAATGGGACCTAAACAAACAAAACAGTCGTTCACATACGGGGTTTTTCCTCCCTTTCCGTGTTATATGATTCTCATTTGTTTTTGTCTGTTTCTTCATACATTTGTGTCTCATTACACCACCTGTCGAACCCTGGGTTGATGTGCCTCCCGCCTAGCCATTAAGACTACCTGTGGAGGGTCGGGATAGGGTTATGGGGACGGGACGGGAGGAAAGGAATGGTGCCTAACCACTTGTGGATGGTCGGGGATTGAACGCCGACCTGCATGAAGCGAGCCCGTCGCTCTACCGCCCAGCCCATGTTGGGGAAGGCGGTGAAGGCAAGGGATTATCATGATGGCGTCCTGGACCATCATGATGGCGTCCTGGACCATCATGATGGCGTCCTGGACCATCATGATGGTCCTGGACCATCATGATGGCGTCCTGGACCATCATGATGGCGTCCTGGACCATCATGATGGCGTCCTGGACCATCATGATGGCGTCCTGGACCATCATGATGGCGTCCTGGACCATCATGATGGCGTCCTGGACCATCATGATGGCGTCCTGGACCATCATGATGGCGTCCTGGACCATCATGATGGCGTCCTGGACCATCATGATGGTCCTGGACCATCAGATAATTTACCTCGCCAGCACCACCATGGCAGAGCGACGGTCTCGCTTCATGCAGGTCGGCGTTCAATCCCCGACCGTCCAAGGGGTTGGGCACCATTCCTTCCCCCACCGTCCCATCCCAAATCCTTACCCAGATCCCTTCCCAGTGCCACAGTGTCGTAAGGGCTTGCGCGCGCACATCAACTCGGGAGAGGTGCGTAATAACACACTTGTAACAAGCCCGAGAATAATGTAGAAACACAACCAACATGAGAATCACACATTAAGAAAAAGGGGAATAAAAATAAAAATAAAATAAAATCTTCAACCCCCCCCCCCCCCTCTCTCCTCCTTTCCGTGTGGTCGTGTGGGAAAGCGTCAATGGTAGTTCAGTGGCCTATCAAAATTTTAATTTTTTCCACGGCCGTATTAATGTTTTGTTGGGGACCTTCTATGGTGATCTCGTTTTTAAGATCGCCCTTATCAGGCACGTGGAGTTTTACCTTACACTACCTTTCAATAAGTTTTAAAAACCGTTATTTGCGACCAATTAGTTTTGTCCGGTCTTCAACGGGGAAATATATGGACTGGATAACGTTGTCCAGTCCGGATTCATCGCCGAGGGGAGTGTCAAAGGTTCCAGACTCTGGGTTTTCTTCGGAGGCATAGTTGGTTAGCAACTTTATCCTTTCCAAAGTTTTTTCTACGTTGGGAAGTGAGCCCTCTACGGTGACGTCTCCGTCTAGTTACTCCTTGGGTGGGACCATAATCACAACGTTGAATTCCATCTATAATTTTCGATGAATTCCCCCTTTCTTCCCCACTACTTACGACCGTTTAGAGGCGGGGATGGGAATACACCTTACTACATTGCTGTGGTCTGTGTCCTCGATGACGGGGTCGCCGCCCTGGGTGTCCTCAGACATCAGGTCGCCGCCCTGGGTGTCCTCAGACATCAGGTCGCCACCCTGGGTGTCCTCAGACATCAGGTCGTCGCCCTGGGTGTCCTCAGACATCAGGTCGCCACCCTGGGTGTCCTCAGACATCAGGTCGCCACCCTGGGTGTCCTCAGACATCAGGTCGCCACCCTGGGTGTCCTCAGACATCAGGTCGCCACCCTGGGTGTCCTCAGACATCAGGTCGCCACCCTGGGTGTCCTCAGACATCAGGTCGCCACCCTGGGTGTCCTCAGACATCAGGTCGCCGCCCAGGGTGTCCTCAGACATCAGGTCGCCACCCTGGGTGTCCTCAGACATCAGGTCGTCGCCCTGGGTGTCCTCAGACATCAGGTCGCCGCCCTGGGTGTCCTCAGACATCAGGTCGCCGCCCTGGGTGTCCTCAGACATCAGGTCGCCGCCCTGGGTGTCCTCAGACATCAGGTCGCCGCCCTGGGTGTCCTCAGACATCAGGTCGCCGCCCTGGGTGTCCTCAGACATCAGGTCGCCGCCCTGGTGTCCTCAGACATCAGGTCGCCACCCTGGGTGTCCTCAGACATCAGGTCGCCGCCCTGGGTGTCCTCAGACATCAGGTCGCCACCCTGGGTGTCCTCAGACGTCAGGTCGCTGCCCAGGGTGTCCTCAGACATCAGGTCGCCGCCCTGGATGTCCTCCTCAGACATCAGGGTGCCGCCCTGGGTGTCCTCAGACATCAGGTCGCTGCCCAGGGTGTCCTCAGACATCAGGTCGCCGCCCTGGATGTCCTCCTCAGACATCAGGGTGCCGCCCTGGGTGTCCTCAGACATCAGGTCGCTGCCCAGGGTGTCCTCAGACATCAGGTCGCCGCCCTGGATGTCCTCCTCAGACATCAGGTCGCCGCCCTGGATGTCCTCCTCAGACATCAGGTCGCCGCCCCGGGTCTCGCCCTCGATCAGGGTAAGCATCTAGACTTGGTCATGGCTCTAGTCCACGTTTCTGAACTTAGTGAATTTCAATAAGCTCCAGAAACACAAGCCAATGAGAGCCAAACTGACCCCAACACCACAGAGCAGCCAAGGAGAAGTTTCTCCTATTAACTGCGAAAACAACACAAGGTAATCCCTTATCGAAATCATTTTTCTCCAAGCCAAGTTAGATTTTATCGTCAATGAATTCAGTAAAATAAGTAACTTAATTAAGAAAATATTTTATTTACAATATATAGCAACGTTGGAATCATTCGTTAAAAAAGTGGAGGTTTTGTGTCTCACTGCAGTAATCAGGGATTACTAATTACTTAACCTTATCTAGTAGGACGATGTTTGGCCCGAGGAAGACTGTACGTCAAAATACGACCTGCTATTAAGAAGTCGGGTTATTGGACTTGTAACCCGTGGTTACAGTGTGGTTAATATACAATTTCAAAACCACATACTCTATATGAGGGGTCACTATAGGAGCCGAATCGCCTTAAAGAGGTGCAATGGGGCCGACCCCCCAGTCCATCTACTTGAATTCCCCCCTCCACCTCCACCCACCCTAAACACTTACAAATGGTTAACAAACACACGTTAATACTCTCTTATGAACGCACATTATTTGTACAAATTATTGTTGGTGTTTTAAAGTTTCTGAAACAAGTTAACAGGAACTGTGTCTGGTCCCAACAATATTCTGTATTGATTAGTGGCACAATGATAATATTTACACCAGATATACTTACCTAGTGATGTAGTTACCAAGTGATGTAGTTACCTAGTGATGTAGTTACCTAGTGATGTAGTTACCTAGTGATGTAGTTACCTAGTGGTGTAGTTACCTAGTGATGTAGTTACCTAGTGATGTAGTTACCTAGTGATGTAGTTACCTAGTGATGTAGTTACCTAGTGATGTAGTTACCTAGTAGTGTGTAGTTACCTAGTGATGTAGTTACCTAGTGATGTAGTTACCTAGTGATGTAGTTACCTAGTGATGTAGTTACCTAGTGATGTAGTTACCTAGTGATGTAGTTACCTAGTGGTGTAGTTACCTAGTGATGTAGTTACCTAGTGATGTAGTTACCTAGTGATGTAGTTACCTAGTGATGTAGTTACCTAGTGATGTAGTTACCTAGTGATGTAGTTACCTAGTGGTGTAGTTACCTAGTGATGTAGTTACCTAGTGATGTAGTTACCTAGTGATGTAGTTACCTAGTGATGTAGTTACCTAGTGATGTAGTTACCTAGTGGTGTAATTACCTAGTGATGTAGTTACCTAGTGATGTAATTACCTAGTGATGTAGTTACCTAGTGATGTAGTTACCTAGTGATGTAGTTACCTAGTGATGTAGTTACCTAGTGATGTAGTTACCTAGTGATGTAGTTACCTAGTGATGTACCTAGTGATGTAGTTACCTAGTGATGTAGTTACCTAGTGATGTAGTTACCTAGTGATGTTACCTAGTGATGTAGTTACCTAGTGATGTAGTTACCTAGTGATGTAGTGGATGTAGTTACCTAGTGGATGTATTTACCAAGTGATGTAGTTACCTAGTGATGTAGTTACCTAGTGATGTAATTACCTAGTGATGTAGTTACCTAGTGATGTAGTTACCTAGTGATGTAGTTACCTAGTGATGTAGTTATACCAAGTGATGTAGTTACCTAGTGATGTAGTTACCTAGTGATGTAGTTACCTAGTGATGTAGTTACCTAGTGATGTAGTTACCGAGTGAGTAGTACCTAGGATTAGTTACCTAGTGATGTAGTTACCTAGTGATGTAGTTACCAAGTGATGTAGTTACGTCAAGTGATGTAGTTACCTAGTGATGTAGTTACCTAGTGATGTAGTTACCTAGTGATGTAGTTACCTAGTGATGTAGTTACCTAGTGGATGTGGTTACATAGTGATGTAGTTACCTAGTGATGTAGCTTACCTAGTGATGTAGTTACCTAGTGATGTAGTTACCTAGTGATGTAGTTACCTAGTGATGTAGTTACCTAGTGATGTAGTTACCTAGTGATGTAGTTACCTAGTGATGTAGTTACCTAGTGATGTAGTTACCTAGTGATGTAGTTACCTAGTGATGTAGTTACCTAGTTTTTGTAGTGGATGTAGTTACCTAGTGATGTAGTTACCTAGTGATGTAGTTACCTAGTGATGTAGTTACCTAGTGATGTAGTTACCTAGTGATGTAGTTAGTGATGTAGTTACCTAGTGATGTAGTTACCTAGTGATGTAGTTACCTAGTGATGTAGTTACCAAGTGATGTAGTTACCAAGTGTTACCTAGTGATGTAGTTACCTAGTGATGTAGTTACCTAGTAGTGATGTAGTTACCTAGTGATGTAGTTACCTAGTGATGTGGTTACCTAGTGATGTGGTACCTAGTGATGTAGTTACCTAGTGATGTAGTTACCTAGTGATGTAGTTACCTATGTAGTTACCAATGTAGTTACCTAGTGATGTAGTTACCTAGTGATGTAGTTACCTAGTGATGTAGTTACCTAGTGGTGTAGTTACCTAGTGAGTGATGTAGTTACCTAGTGATGTAGTTACCTAGTGATGTAGTTACCTAGTGATGTGATGTTACCTAGTGATGTAGTTACCTAGTGATGTAGTTACCTAGGTGTGTAGTTACCTAGTGATGTAGTTACCTAGTGATGTAGTTACTAGTGATGTAGTTACCTAGTGATGTAATTACTAGTGAGGTAGTTACCTAGTGATGTAGTTACCTAGTGATGTAGTTACCTAGTGATGTAGTTACCAAGTGATGTAGTTACCTAGTGATGTAGTTACCTAGTGATGTAGTTACCTAGTGATGTAGTTACCTAGTGATGTAGTTACCTAGTGATGTAGTTACCTAGTGAAGTGGTTACCTAGTGATGTAGTTACCTAGTGATGTAGTTACCTAGTGATGTAGTTACCTAGTGGTGTAGTTACCTAGTGAGTTACCTGTAGTTACCTAGTGATGTAGTTACCTAGTGATGTAGTTACCTAGTGTTACCTGTAGTTACCTAGTGTTACCTAGTGTAGTTACCTAGTGATGTAGTTACCTAGTGATGTAGTTACCTAGTGATGTAGTTACCAAGTGATGTAGTTACCTAGTGATGTAGTTACCTAGTGATGTAGTTACCTAGTGATGTAGTTACCTAGTGATGTGGTTACCTAGTGATGTGGTTACCTAGTGATGTAGTTACCTAGTGATGTAGTTACCTAGTGATGTAGTTACCTAGTGATGTAGTTACCTAGTGATGTAGTTACCTAGTGATGTAGTTACCTAGTGATGTAGTTACCTAGTAATGTAGTTACCTAGTGATGTAGTTACCTAGTGATGTAGTTACCTAGTGATGTAGTTACCTAGTGTACCTAGTGATGTAGTTACCTATGTAGTGATGTAGTTACCTAGTGATGTAGTTACCTAGTGATGTAGTTACCTAGTGATGTAGTTACCTAGTGATGTAGTTACCTAGTGATGTAGTTACCTAGTGATGTAGTTACCTAGTGATGTAGTTACCTAGTGATGTAGTTACCTAGTGATGTAGTTACCTAGTGATGTAGTTACCTAGTGATGTAGTTACTAGTGATGTAGTAGTTACCTAGTGATGTAGTTACCTAGTGATGTAGTTACCTAGTGATGTAGTTACCTAGTGATGTAGTTACCTAGTGATGTAGTTACCTAGTGATGTAGTTACCTAGTGATGTAGTTACCTAGTGATGTAGTTACCTAGTGATGTAGTTACCTAGTGATGTAGTTACCTAGTGATGTAGTTACCTAGTGATGTAGTTACCTAGTGATGTAGTTACCTAGTGATGTAGTTACCTAGTGTGTGTAGTGGTGTAGTTACCTAGTGATGTAGTTACCTAGTGATGTAGTTACCTAGTGATGTAGTTACCTAGTGATGTAGTTACCTAGTGATGTAGTTACCTAGTGATGTAGTTACCTAGTGATGTAGTTACCTAGTAGTTATGTAGTTACCTAGTGATGTAGTTACCTAGTGATGTAGTTACCTAGTGATGTAGTTACCTAGTGATGTAGTTACCTAGTGATGTAGTTACCTAGTGATGTAGTTACCTAGTGATGTAGTACCTAGTGAGTAGTTACCTAGTGATGTAGTTACTAGTGATGTAGTTACCTAGTGATGTAGTTACCTAGTGATGTAGTTACCTAGTGATGTAATTACCAAGTGATGTAGTTACCTAGTGATGTAGTTACCTAGTGATGTAGTTACCTAGTGATGTAGTTACCTAGTGATGTAGTTACCTAGTGATGTAGTTACCTAGTGATGTAGTTACCTAGTGATGTAGTTACCTAGTGATGTAGTTACCTAGTGATGTAGTTACCTAGTGATGTAGTTACCTAGTGATGTAGTTACCTAGTGATGTAGTTACCTAGTGGTGTAGTTACCTAGTGATGTAGTTACCAAGTGATGTAGTTACCTAGTGAGGTAATACCTAGTGATGTAGTACTAGTGATGTAGTAGGATGTAGTTACCTAGTGATGTAGTTACCTAGTGATGTAGTTACCTAGTGATGTAGTTACCTAGTGATGTAGTACTAGTGATGTAGTTACTAGTGATGTAGTTACTAGTGATGTAGTTACCTAGTGATGTAGTTACCTAGTGATGTAGTTACCTAGTGATGTAGTTACCTAGTGATGTAGTTACCTAGTGATGTAGTAGTACCTAGTGATGTAGTTACCTAGTGATGTGGTACTAGTGATGTGGTTACTAGTGATGTAGTTACCTAGTGATGTAGTTACCTAGTGATGTAGTTACCTAGTGATGTAGTTACCTAGTGATGTAGTTACCTAGTGATGTAGTTACTAGTGATGTAGTTACCTAGTGAGTGATGTAGTTACCTAGTGATGTAGTTACCTAGTGATGTAGTTACCTAGTGATGTAGTTACCTAGTGATGTAGTTACCTAGTGATGTAGTTACCTAGTGATGTAGTTACCTAGTGATGTAGTTACCTAGTGATGTAGTTACCTAGTGATGTGTTACCTAGTGATGTGGTTACCTAGTGAGTGATGTATGTGTTACCTAGTGATGTAGTTACCTAGTGATGTAGTTACCTAGTGATGTAGTTACCTAGTGATGTAGTTACCTAGTGATGTAATTACCTAGTGATGTAGTTACCTAGTGATGTAGTTACCTAGTGATGTAGTTACCTAGTGATGTAGTTACCTAGTGATGTAGTTACCAAGTGATGTAGTTACCTAGTGATGTAGTTACCTAGTGATGTAGTTACCTAGTGATGTAGTTACCTAGTGATGTAGTTACCTAGTGATGTAGTTACCTAGTGATGTAGTTACCTAGTGATGTAGTTACCTAGTGATGTAGTTACCTAGTGATGTAGTTACCTAGTGATGTAGTTACCTAGTGGTGTAGTTACCTAGTGATGTAGTTACCTAGTGATGTAGTTACCTAGTGATGTAGTTACCTAGTGATGTAGTTACCTAGTGATGTAGTTACCTAGTGATGTAGTTACCTAGTGATGTAGTTACCTAGTGATGTAGTTACCTAGTGATGTAGTTACCAAGTGATGTAGTTACCTAGTGATGTAGTTACCTAGTGATGTAGTTACCTAGTGATGTAGTTACCTAGTGATGTAGTTACCTAGTGATGTAGTTACCTAGTGATGTAGTTACCTAGTGATGTAGTTACCTAGTGATGTAGTTACTAGTGATGTAGTTACCTAGTGATGTAGTTACCCTAGTGATGTAGTTACCTAGTGATGTAGTTACCTAGTGATGTAGTTACCTAGTGATGTAGTTACCTAGTGATGTAGTTACCTAGTGATGTAGGTACCTAGTGATGTAGTTACCTAGTGATGTAGTTACCTAGTGATGTAGTTACCTAGTGATGTAGTTACCTAGTGATGTAGTTACCTAGTGATGTAGTTACCTAGTGATGTAGTTACCTAGTGATGTAGTTACCTAGTGATGTAGTTACCTAGTGATGTAGTTACCTAGTGATGTAGTTACCTAGTGATGTAGGTACCTAGTAGATGTAGTTACCTAGTGATGTAGTTACCTAGTGATGTAGTTACCTAGTGATGTAGTTACCTAGTGATGTAGTTACCTAGTGATGTAGTTACCTAGTGATGTAGTTACCTAGTGATGTAGTTACCTAGTGATGTAGTTACCTAGTGGGTAGTTACCTAGTGATGTAGTTACCTAGTGATGTAGTTACCTAGTGATGTAGTACCTAGTGGTGTAGTTACCTAGTGATGTAGGTACCTAGTGATGTAGTTACCTAGTGAGTGTAGTTACCTAGTGATGTAGTTACCTAGTGATGTAGTTACCAAGTGATGTAGTTACTAGTGATACCTAGTGTAGTTACCTAGTGGTGTAGTTACCTAGTGATGTAGTTACCTAGTGATGTAGTTACCTAGTGAAGTGGTTACCTAGTGATGTAGTTACCTAGTGATGTAGTTACCTAGTGTTACTGTAGTTACCTAGTGATGTAGTTACCTAGTGATGTAGTTACCTAGTGATGTAGTTACCTAGTGATGTAGTTACCTAGTGATGTAGTTACCTAGTGATGTAGTTACCTAGTGATGTAGTTACCTAGTGATGTAGTTACCTAGTGATGTAGTTACCTAGTGATGTAGTTACCTAGTGATGTAGTTACCTAGTGATGTGGTTACCTAGTGATGTAGTTACTAGTGATGTAGTTACCTAGTGATGTAGTTACCTAGTGATGTAGTTACCAAGTGATGTAGTTACCTAGTGATGTAGTTACCTAGTGATGTAGTTACCTAGTGATGTAGTTACCTAGTGATGTAGTTACCTAGTGATGTAGTTACCAAGTGATGTGGTTACCTAGTGATGTAGTTACCTAGTGATGTAGTTACCTAGTGATGTAGTTACCTAGTGATGTAATTACCTAGTCATGTAGTTACCTAGTGATGTAGTTACCTAGTGATGTAGTTACCTAGTGATGTAGTTACCTAGTGATGTAGTTACCTAGTGATGTAGTTACCTAGTGATGTAGTTACCTAGTGATGTAGTTACCAAGTGATGTAGTTACCTAGTGATGTAGTTACCTAGTGATGTAGTTACCTAGTGATGTAGTTACCTAGTGATGTAGTTACCTAGTGATGTAGTTACCTAGTGATGTAGTTACCTATGAATGTAGTTACCTAGTGATGTAGTTACCTAGTGATGTAGTTACCTAGTGATGTAGTTACCTAGGATGTAGTTGTAGTTACCTAGTGATGTAGTTACCTAGTGATGTAGTTACCTAGTGATGTAGTTACCTAGTGATGTAGTTACCTAGTGATGTAGTTACCTAGTGATGTAGTTACCTAGTGATGTAGTTACCTAGTGATGTAGTTACCTAGTGATGTAGTTACCTAGTGATGTAGTTACCTAGTGATGTAGTTACCTAGTGATGTAGTTACTAGTGAAGTGGTTACCTAGTGATGTAGTTACCTAGTGATGTAGTTACCTAGTGTTACCTAGTGTAGTTACCTAGTGATGTAGTTACCTAGTGATGTAGTTACCTAGTGATGTAGTTACCTAGTGATGTAGTTACCTAGTGATGTAGTTACCTAGTGATGTAGTTACCTAGTGATGTAGTTACCTAGTGATGTAGTTACCTAGTGATGTAGTTACTAGTAAGTGATGTAGTTACCTAGTGATGTAGTTACTAGTGATGTAGTTACCTAGTGATGTAGTTACCTAGTGATGTAGTTACCTAGTGATGTAGTTACCTAGTGATGTAGTTACCAAGTGATGTAGTTACCAAGTGATGTAGTTACCTAGTGATGTAGTTACCTAGTGATGTAGTACCTAGTGATGTAGTTACCTAGTGATGTAGTTACCTAGTGATGTAGTTACCTAGTGATGTAGTTACCTAGTGATGTAGTTACCTAGTGATGTAGTTACCTAGTGATGTAGTTACCTAGTGATGTAGTTACCTAGTGATGTAGTTACCTAGTGATGTAGTTACCTAGTGATGTAGTTACCTAGTGATGTAGTTACCTAGTGATGTAGTTACCTAGTGATGTAGTTACCTAGTGGTGTAGTTACCTAGTGATGTAGTTACCAAGTGATGTAGTTACCTAGTGATGTGGTTACCAGTAGTGATGTAGTTACCTAGTGATGTAGTTACCTAGTGATGTAGTTACCTAGTGATGTAGTTACCTAGTGATGTAGTTACCTAGTGATGTAGTTACCTAGTGATGTAGTTACCTAGTGATGTGAGTTACCTAGTGATGTAGTTACCTAGTGATGTAGTTACCTAGTGATGTAGTTACCTAGTGATGTAGTTACCTGGTGATGTAGTTAAGAAGTGATGTAGTTACCGAGTGAGTGATGTAGTTACCTAGTGATGTAGTTACTAGTGATGTAGTTACCTAGTGATGTAGTTATGTAGTTACCTAGTGATGTATGTAGTACCTAGTGATGTAGTTACCTAGTGATGTAGTTACACTAGTGATGTAGTCTAGTGATGTGTAGTTACCTAGTGATGTAGTTACCTAGTGATGTAGTTACCTAGTGATGTAGTTACCAGTGAGTGATGTAGTTACCTAGTGATGTAGTTACCTGTAGTTACCTAGTGATGTAGTTACCTAGTGATGTAGTTACCTAGTGTGTAGTTACCCAGTGATGTAGTTACCTAGTGATGTAGTTACCTAGTGATGTAGTTACCTAGTGATGTAGTTACCTAGTGATGTGGTTACCTAGTGATGTAGTTACCTAGTGATGTAGTAACTAGTGATGTAGTTACCTAGTGATGTAGTTACCTAGTGATGTAGTTACCTAGTGATGTAGTTACCTAGTGATGTAGTTACCTAGTGATGTAGTTACCTAGTGATGTAGTTACAAGTGATGTAGTTACGAAGTGATGTAGTTACCTAGTGATGAAGTTACCTAGTGATGTAGTTACCTATGTAGATGTGATGTGGTTACCTAGTGATGTAGTTACCTAGTGATGTAGTTACCTGTGATGTGGTTACCTAGTGATGTAGTTACCTAGTGATGTAGTTACCTAGTGATGTAGTTACCTAGTTATGTAGTTACCAAGTGATGTATTACTAGTGATGTAGTTACCTAGTAGTACCTATGTAGTTACCTAGTGATGTAGTTACCAAGTGATGTAGTTACCTAGTGATGTAGTTACCTAGTGATGTAGTTACTAGTGATGTAGTTACCTAGTGATGTAGTTACCTAGTGATGTAGTTACCTAGTGATGTAGTTACCTAGTGATGTAGTTACCTAGTGATGTAGTTACCTAGTGATGTAGTTACCAAGTGATGTAGTTACCTAGTGATGTAGTTACCTAGTGATGTAGTACCTAGTGATGTAGTTACCTAGTGATGTAGTTACTAGTGATGTAGTTACCTAGTGATGTAGTTACCTAGTGATGGGGTTACCTTGTGATGTAGTTACCTAGTGATGTAGTTACTAGTGATGTAGTTACTAGTGATGTGAGTTACCTAGTGATGTAGTTACCTAGTGATGTAGTTACCTAGTGATGTAGTTACCTAGTGATGTGTAGTTACCAAGTGATGTAGTTACCAAGTGATGTAGTTACCTAGTGATGTAGTTACCTAGTGATGTAGTTACCTAGTGATGTAGTTACCTAGTGATGTAGTTACCTAGTGATGTAGTTACCTAGTGATGTAGTTACCTAGTGATGTAGTTACCTAGTGATGTAGTTACCTAGTGATGTAGTTACCTAGTGATGTAGTTACCTAGTGATGTAGTTACCTAGTGATGTAGTTACCTAGTGATGTAATTACCAAGTGATGTAGTTACCTAGTGATGTAGTTACCTATGAATGTAGTTACCTAGTGATGTAGTGTTACCCCTAGTGATGTAGTTACCTAGTGATGTAGATACCTAGTGGTTGTAGTTACCTAGTGATGTAGTTACCTAGTGATGTAGTTACCTAGTGATGTAGGTTACCTAGTGATGTAGTTACCTAGTGATGTAGTTACCTAGTGGTGTAGTTACCAAGTGATGTAGTTACCTAGTGATGTAGTTACCTAGTGATGTAGTACCTAGTGATGTAGTTACCTAGTGATGTAGTTACCTAGTGATGTAGTTACCTAGTGATGTAGTTACCTAGTGATGTAGTTACCTAGTGGATGTAGTTACCTAGTGATGTAGTTACCTAGTGATGTAGTTACCTAGTGATGTGGTACCTAGTGATGTAGTTACCAAGTGATGTAGTTACCTAGTGATGTAGTTACCTAGTGATGTAGTACCTAGTGATGTAGTTACCTACCTGGATGTAGTTACCTAGTGATGTAGTTACCTAGTGATGTAGTTACTATTAGTGATGTAGTTACCATAGTGATGTAGTTACCTAGTGATGTAGTTACCGAGTTATGTAGTACCTAGTGATGTAGTTACCTAGGGATGTAGTTACCTAGTGATGTAGTTACCTAGTGATGTAGTTCCTAGTGATGTAGTTACCTGTGATGTGATATTGAGTTACCTAGTGATGTAGTTACCTAGTGATGTAGTTACCTAGTGATGTAGTTACCTAGTGATGTAGTTACCTAGTGATGTAGTTACCTAGTGATGTAGTTACCTAGTGATGTAGTTACCTAGTGATGTAGTTACCTAGTGATGTAGTTACCTAGTGATGTAGTTACCAAGTGATGTAGTTACCTAGTGATGTAGTTACCTAGTGATGTAGTTACTAGTGATGTAGTTACCTAGTGATGTAGTTACCTAGTGATGTGTACCTATGTAGTTACCTAGTGATGTAGTTACCTAGTGATGTAGTTACCTAGTGATGTAGTTACCTAGTGATGTAGTTACCTAGTGATGTGAGTTACCTAGTGATGTAGTTACCTAGTGATGTAGTTACCTAGTGATGTAGGTACCTAGTGATGTAGTTACCTAGTGATGTAGTTACCTAGTGATGTAGTTTACATAGTGATGAAGTTACAAATAGTGATGTAGTTACCAAGTGATGTAGTTAACACTAGTGATGTAGTTACCTAGTGATGTAGTTACCTAGTGATGTAGTTACCTAGTGATGTAGTAGTGACATAGTTACCAAGTGTTTAGTTACCTAGTGATGTAGTTACCTAGTGATGTAGTTACCTAGTGATGTAGTACCATAGTGATGTATGTTACCTAGTGATGTAGTTACCAAGTGATGTAGTACCTAGTGATGTAGTTACCTAGTGATGTAGTTACCTAGTGATGTAGTTACCTAGTGATGTAGTTACTAGTGATGTAGTTACCTAGTGATGTAGTACCTAGTGATGTAGTTACCTAGTGATGTAGTTACCTAGTGATGTAGTTACTAGTGATGTAGTACCTAGTGATGTAGTTACCTAGTGATGTAGTTACCAGTGATGTAGTAGTTACCTTGATGTAGTTACCTAGGGAGGTAGTTACCTAGTGATGTAGTACCTAGTGATGTAGTACCTAGTGATGTAGTTACCTAGTGATGTAGTTACCTAGTGATGTAGGTACCTAGTGATGTGGTACCTAGTGATGTAGTTACTAGTGATGTGTTACCTAGTGATGTAGTTACCTAGTGATGTAGTTACCTAGTGATGTAGTTACCATGATGTAGGGATTTTTTAGTGAGTTTACCTGATAGTGAGGTAGTTACCTAGTGATGTAGTTACCTAGTGATGTAGTACCAAGTGATGTAGTTACCTAGTGATGTAGTTACCTAGTGATGTAGTTACCTAGTGATGTAGTTACCTAGTGATGTGTTACCTAGTGATGTGTTACCTAGTGATGTAGTTACCTAGTGATGTAGTTACCTAGTGATGTAGTTACCTAGTGATGTAGTTACCTAGTGATGTAGTTACCTAGTGATGTAGTTACCTAGTGATGTAGTTACCTAGTGATGTAGTACCTAGTGAGTAGTTACCTAGTGATGTAGTTACCTAGTGATGTAGTTACCTAGTGATGTAGTTACCTAGTGATGTAGTTACCTGTGATGTAGTTACCTAGTGATGTAGTTACCTAGTGATGTAGTTACCTAGTGATGTAGTTACCTAGTGATGTAGTTACCTAGTGATGTGTTACCTAGTGATGTAGTTACCTAGTATGTAGTTATGTAGTTACCTAGTGATGTAGTTACCTAGTGATGTAGTTACCTAGTGATGTAGTTACCTAGTGATGTAGTTACCTAGTGATGTAGTTACCTAGTGATGTAGTTACCTAGTGATGTAGTTACCTAGTGATGTAGTTACCTAGTGATGTAGTTACCTAGTGATGTAGTTATGTAGTTACCTAGTGATGTAGTTACCTAGTGATGTAGTTACCTAGTGATGTAGTTACCTAGTGATGTAGTTACCTAGTGATGTAGTTACCTAGTGATGTAGTTACCTAGTGATGTAGTTACCTATGTGATGTAGTTACCTAGTGATGTAGTTAGTGATGTAGTTACCTAGTGATGTAGTTACCTAGTGATGTAGTTACCTAGTGATGTAGTTACCTAGTGATGTAGTTACCTAGTGATGTAGTTACCTAGTGATGTAGTTACCTAGTGATGTAGTTACCTAGTGATGTAGTTACCTAGTGATGTAGTTACCTAGTGATGTAGTTACCTAGTGATGTAGTTACCTAGTGATGTAGTTACCTAGTGATGTAGTTACCTAGTGATGTAGTTACCTAGTGATGTAGTTACCTAGTGATGTAGTTACCTAGTGATGTAGTTACCTAGTGATGTAGTTACCTAGTGATGTAGTTACCTAGTGATGTAGTTACCTAGTGATGTAGTTACCTAGTGATGTAGTTACCTAGTGATGTAGTTACCTAGTGATGTAGTTACCAAGTGATGTGTTACCTAGTGATGTTACCTAGTGATGTAGTTACCTAGTGATGTAGTTACCTAGTGATGTAGTTACCTAGTGATGTAGTTACCTAGTGATGTAGTTACCTAGTGATGTAGTTACCTAGTGATGTAGTTACCTAGTGATGTAGTTAGTGATGTAGTTACCTAGTGATGTAGTTACCTAGTGATGTAGTTACCTAGTGATGTAGTTACCTAGTGATGTAGTTACCTAGTGATGTAGTTACCTAGTGATGTGTTACCTAGTGATGTGGTTACCTAGTGATGTAGTTACCTAGTGATGTAGTTACCTAGTGATGTAGTTACCTATTGATGTGGTTACCTAGTGATGTAGTTACCTAGTGATGTGGTTACCTAGTGGTGTAGTTACCTAGTGATGTAGTTACCTAGTGATGTAATTACCTAGTGATGTGGTTACTAGTGATGTAGTTACCTAGTGATGTGGTTACCTAGTGATGTAGTTACTAGTGATGTAGTACTAGTGATGTAGTACTAGTGATGTAGTACCTAGTGGTGTAGTTACCAAGTGATGTAGTTACCTAGTGATGTAGTTACCAAGTGATGTAGTTACCTAGTGATGTAATTACCTAGTGATGTAGTTACCTAGTGATGTAGTTACCTAGTGATGTAGTTACCTAGTGATGTAGTTACCTAGTGATGTAGTTACCTAGTGATGTAGTACCTAGTGATGAGTTACCTAGTGATGTGGTTACCTAGTGTTTTTTACCATGTTGATGTTACATAGTGATGTAGTTACCTAGTGATGTAGTTACCAAGTGATGTAGTTACCGAGTGATGTAGTTACCTAGTGATGAAGTTACCTAGTGATGTAGTTACCAAGTGATGTAGTTACCTAGTGATGTAGTTACCTTGTGATGTGGTTACTCTAGTGATGTAGTTACCTAGTGATGTAGTTACCTTGTGATGTGGTTACTCATAGTGATGTAGTTACCTAGTTATGTAGTTACCTAGTGGTGTAGTTACCATGTGATGTAGTTACCTAGTGATGTGTAGTTACCAAGTGATGTAGTAACCTAGTGATGTCATTACCTAGTGATGTAGTTACCTAGTGATGTAGTTACCTAGTGATGTAGTTTACCTAGTGATGTAGTTACCTAGTGATGTAATTACCAAGTGATGTAGTTACCTAGTGATGTAGTGTAGTGAGTTCTTAGGATGTAGTTACCTATGTAATGTATTTAGTGATGTGATGTAGTTACCTAGTGACGTAGTTACCTAGTGAATGTATGTTACCTAGTGATGTAGTTACCTAGTGATGTAGTTACCATAGTGATGTAGTTACCAAGTGATGTAGTTACCAAGTGATGTAGTTACCTAGTGATGTAGTTACCTAGTGATGTAGTACCTTGATGTAGTTACCTAGTGATGTAGTTACCTAGTGATGTAGTTACCTAGTGATGTAGTTACCTAGTGATGTGGTTACCTTGTGATGTAGTTACCTAGTGATGTAGTACCCAGTGGGGTAGTTACCAAGTGATGTAGTTACCCTAGTGATGTAGTTACCTAGTGATGTAGTTACCTAGTGTGTAGTAGTTACCTAGTGATGTAGTTACCTAGTGGTGTAGTTACCTAGTGATGTAATTACCAAGTGAGGTAGTTACCTAGTGATGTAATTACCCTAGTGATGTAGTTACCTAGGGATGTAGTTACCTAGTGATGTAGTGACCAGTGATGTTAGCCTAGTGATGTAGTTACCTAGTGATATAGTTACCTAGTGATGTAGTTACCTAGTGATGTGACTAGTGGTGTAGTTACCTAGTGATGTAGTCCTAGTTAGTGTAGTTACCTATTGTGATGTGAGTTACCTAGTGATGTAGTGTACCTAGTGATGTATTACCTAGTTGTGGTAACCTAGTGGTGTAGTTACCTAGTGATGTAGTTACCTAGTTGGTAGTTGACCTAGTGATGTAGTTACCTAGTGATGTAGTTACCTAGTGGTGTAGTTACCTATTGATGTATTACCTAGTGATGTAGTATATACTAGTGATGTGGTTACCAGTGATGTGTAGTTCCTAGTGTTGTGTTTACCTAGTGGGTGTAGTTACCTAGTGATGTAGTACCTAGTGATGTAGTTACCCTAGTGATGTAGTTACCTAGTGAGTAGTTACCTAGTGAGGTAGTTACCTAGTGATGGTTACTTAGTGATGTAGTTACCTAGTGAGGTAGTTACCTAGTGATGTAGTTTGCCTAGTGATGTAGTTACCTAGTGAGGTAGTTACCTAGTGATGTAGTTACCAAGGTTGAAGTTACCAAGTGATGAAGTTACCAAGTGATGTAGTTACCTATGATGTTGACCAAGTGATGTAGTTACCTAAAGATGTAGTTATCAAGTGATGTAGTTACATCCTGTTGTTACTATTAAGTGATGTAGTTACCAGACGGTAGTTATCTAGTTATGTTTTTACCAACTTATGTAGTTACCTAGTGATGTAGTTAACAAGGGATGTAGTTCTAGAGATGTAGTTACCTGGTGATGTATTACTTAGTGATGTAGTTACCATGTGATGCAGTTACCAAGTGATGTAGTTACCAATGATGTAGTTTACCAAGTGATGTAGTTACCTAGTGATGAGTTACACCCATGATGTAGTTACCTAGTGAGGTAGTTACCTAGTGATGTAGTTACCTAGTGATGTAGTTACCCAGTGATGTAGTTACCTAGTGATGTAGTTACCAAGTGATGTAGTTGCCTAGTGATGTAAGTTACCTAGTGATGTGGTTACCTAGTGATGTAGTTACCGGAATTAGTGATGTAGTTACAAGTGATGTAGTTACCTAGTGATGTAGTTACCAATGATGTAGTTACCTAGTGATGTAGTTAACTAGTGATTGTAGTACCTTACCTAGTGATGTGTTTTACCAAGTGATGTAGTTACCTAGTGATGTAGTTCACCTAGTGATGTAGGTACCTAGTGATGTAGTTACCTAGTGATGTAGTTACATAGTGATGTGGTTACCTAGTGATTTGTAGTTACCTAGTGATGTAGTTACCTAGTGATGTAGTTACCAAGTGATGTAGTTACCTAGTGATGTAGTTACCAAGTGATGTAGTTACCTATTGATGTAGTTTACCTAGTGATGTAGTTACCTAGTGATGTAGTTACCTAGTGATGTAGGTTACCTAGTGATGTGGTTACCTAGTGATGTAGTTACCTAGTTATGTAGTTTACCTAGTGGTGTAGTTACCAAGTGATGTAGTTACCTAGTGATGTAGTTACCAAGTGATGTAGTTACCTATGATGTGTACCTATGTGATAAGTTACCTAGTGATGTAGTTACCTAGTGATGTAGTTACCTAGTGATGTAGTTACCTAGTGATGTAGTTACCAAGTGATGTAGTTACCTAGTGATGTAGTTACCTAGTGATGTAGTTACCTAGTGATGTAGTTACCTAGTGATGTAGTTACCTAGTGATGTGGTTACCTTGTGATGTAGTTACCTAGTGATGTAGTTACCCAGTGGTGTAGTTACCAAGTGATGTAGTTACCTAGTGATGTAGTTACCTAGTGATGTAGTTACCTAGTGATGTAGTTACCTAGTGATGTAGTTACCTAGTGGTGTAGTTACCTAGTGATGTAGTTACCTAGTGATGTAGTTGCCTAGTGATGTGGTTACCTAGTGATGTAGTTACCTAGTGATGTGGTTACCTAGTGGTGTAGTTACCTAGTGATGTAGTTACCTAGTGATGTAGTTACCTAGTGATGTAGTTACCTAGTGATGTAGTTACCTAGTGGTGTAGTTACCTAGTGATGTAGTTACCTAGTGATGTAGTTACCTAGTGATGTGGTTACCTAGTGATGTAGTTACCTAGTGATGTGGTACCCTAGTGGTGTAGTTACCTAGTGATATGTAGTTACCTAGTGATGTAGTTACCTAGTGATGTAGTTACCTAGTGATGTAGTTACCTAGTGATGTAGTAGTCGTACTTATGTGTTGTGGTCGTTACCTAGTGAGTGTAGTTACCTCGTGAGATGTAGTTGCCTAGTGATGTAGTTACCTAGTGAGGTAGTTACCTAGTGTTGTAGTTACCAAGTGTTGAAGTGACCAAGTGATGAAGTTACCAAGTGATGTAGTTACCTAGTGATGTAGTTACGTATGTATTAACTAAAGATGTAGTTACCACAGTGATGTAGTTACATCCTGTTGTTACTAGTACAAGTGATATAGTTACCTAGACGATGTGAGTTACCTAGTTATGTTTTTACCAACTTATGTAGTTACCTAGTGATGTAGTTAACTAGTGATGTAGTTACCTAGTGATGTAGTTACCTAGTGCTGTAGTTACTTAGTGATGTAGTTACCTAGTGATGATGTAGTTACCCAGTGATGTAGTTACCTAGTGATGTAGTTACCCAGTGATGTAGTTACCAAGTGATGAAGTTACCCAATGATGTAGTTACCCAATGAGGTAGTTACCAAGTGATGTAGTTTACCTAGTGATGTAGTTACCTAGTGATGTAGTTACCTAGTGATGTAGTTACCTAGTGATGTGGTTAACCTAGTGATGTAGTTACCTAGTGATGTAGTTACCCAGCAGTGTAGTTACCAAGTTGTGTAGTTACCTAGTGATGTAGTTACCTAGTGATGTAGTTACACCTAGTGATGTAGTTACCTAGTGATGTAGTTACCTAGTGATGTAGTTACCTAGTGATGTAGTTACCTAGTGATGTAGTTACCTAGTGATGTAGTTACCTAGTGATGTAGTTACCTAGTGATGTGGTTTACCTAGTGATGTAGTTACCTATGGATGTAGTTTACCTAGTGATGTAGTTACCTAGTGATGGTAGTTACCTAGTGATGTAGTTTTCCTAGTGATGTAGTTACCTAGTGATGTCCTTACCTAGTGATGTAGTTCCCTAGTGATGTAGTTACCTAGTGATGTGGTTACCTAGTGATGTAGTTACCTAGTGATGTGGTTACCTAGTGATGTAGTTACCTAGTGATGTAGTTACCTAGTGATGTAGTTACCTAGTGATGTAGTACCTAGTGATGTAGTTACCTAGTGATGTAGTTACCTAGTGATGTAGTTACCTAGTGATGTAGTTACCTAGTGATGTAGTGTTAGTAGTGATGTAGTTACCTAGTGATGTAGTTACCTAGTGAGTAGTTACATAGTGATGTAGTTACCTAGTGATGGAAGTTACCTAGTGATGTAGTTACCTAGTGATGGTAGTTACCAAGTGATGTAGTTACCTAGTGATGTAGTATACCTAGTGATGTAGTTACCTAGTGATGTAGTTACAGTGATGTTGTTACTATTAAGTGATGTAGTTACCAGACGATGTAGTTATATACTAGTATGTAGTTACCAACTTATGTAGTTACCTTTTGATGTAGTTAACAGGGATGATGTAGTTACCTAGAGATGTAGTTACCTAGTGATGTAGTTACCTAGTGATGTAGGTACCATGTGATGTAGTTACCAAGTGATGTAGTTACCTAGTGATGTAGTTACCTAGTGATGTAGTTACCTAGTGATGAAGTTACCCAATGATGTAGTTACCAAGTGAGGTAGTTACCTAGTGATGTAGTTACCTAGTGATGTAGTTACCCAGTGATGTAGTTACCTAGTGATGTAATTACCTAGTGATGTAGTTACCTAGTGATGTAGTTACCTAGTGATGTAGTTACCTAGTGATGTAGTTACCTAGTGATGTAATTACCAAGTGATGTAGTTACCTAGTGATGTAATTACCTAGTGATGTAGTTACCTAGTGATGTAGTTACCTAGTGATGTAGTTACCAAGTGATGTAGTTACCTAGTGATGTAGTTACCTAGTGATGTGGTTACCTAGTGATGTGGTTACCTAGTGATGTAGTTACATAGTGATGTAGTTACCTAGTGATGTAGTTACCAAGTGATGTTGTACAGTGTACGAGTAGTGATAGTGAGTTACCTAGTGATGTAGTTACCTAGTGATGTAGTTACCAAGTGATGTAGTTACCTATTGAATGTTAGTTACCTAGTGATGTGGTTACCTAGTGAGGGTTAGTTACCTAGTATGTTTACCTAGTGATGTTGGTTACCTAGTGATGGGTTTACCTAGTGATGTAGTTACCTAGTGGTGTAGTTACCTAGTGATGTAGTTACCTAGTGATGTAGTTACCAAGTGATGTAGTTACCTAGTGATGTAGTTACCAAGTGATGTAGTTACCTAGTGATGTAGTTTACCTAGTGATGTAGTTACCTAGTGATGTAGTTACCTGTGTAATTACCTAGTGATGTAGTTACCTAGTGATGTAGTTCCCTAGTAATGCAGTTACCTAGTGATGTAGTTACCAAGTGATGTAGTTACCTAGTGATGTAGTTACCTAGAATGAGTAGTACCTAGTGATGTAGTACCTAGGTGATGTAGTTACTAGTGATGTAGTTACTAGTGATGTAGTTACCAAGTGATATAGTTACCAAGTGATGTAGTTACTAGTGATGTAGTTACCAAGTGATGTAGTTACCTAGTGATGTAGTTACCTAGTGATGTAGTTACCTAGTGATGTAGTTACCATATGATGTAGTTACCTAAGTGATGTAGTACCTATGATGTAGTTACTTGTGATGTAGTTACCTAGTGATGTAGTTACCCAGTGGTGTAGTTACCAAGTGATGTAGTTACCTAGTGATAGTTTACTAGTGATGTAGTTACCTAGTGATGTAGTTACCTAGTGATGTAGTTACCTAGTGATGTAGGTTTACCTAGTGGTGTAGGTACCAAGTGATGTAGTTACCTAGTGATGTAGTTACCTAGTGATATGGTTACCTAGTGATGTAGTTACCTAGTGATGTGGTTACCTAGTGGTGTAGTTACCTAGTGATGTAGTTACCTAGTGATGTAGTACCTAGGGTGTAGTTTACCTAGTGATGTAGTTACCTAGTGATGTAGTTACCTAGTGATGTAGTTACCTAGTGATGTAGTTACCTAGTGATGTAGTTACCTAGTGATGTGGTTACCTAGTGATGTAGTTACCTAGTGATGTGGTTACCTAGTGGTGTAGTTACCTAGTGATGTAGTTACCTAGTGATGTAGTTACCTAGTGATGTAGTTACCTAGTGATGTAGTTACCTAGTGATGTAGTTACCTAGTGATGTAGTTACTAAGTGATGTAGTTACCTAGTGAGGTAGTTACCTAGTGATGTAGTTGCCTAGTGATGTAGTTACCTAGTGAGGTAGTTACCTAGTGATGTAGTTACCAAGTGATGAAGTTACCAAGTGATGAAGTTACCTAGTGATGTAGTTACCTATTGATGTAGTTACCTAGTGATGTAGTTACCTAGTGATGTAGTTACCAAGTGATGTAGTTACATCCTGTGTTTACTACCTAGTGATGTAGTTACCAGTGATGTAGTTATCTAGTGATGTTTTTACCAAGTGATGTAGTTACCTAGTGATGTAGTTACCTAGTGATGTAGTTACCTAGTGATGTAGTTACCTAGTGATGTAGTTACCTAGTGATGTAGTTTTACCATGTGATGTAGTTACTATGTGATGTAGTTACCAAGTGATGTAGTTACCAAGTGATGTAGTTACCTAGTGTCTGAAGTTACCAAGTGATGTAGTTACCAAGTGAGGTAGTTACCTAGTGATGTAGTACCCAGTGATGTAGTTACCAAGTGAGGTAGTTACCTAGTGATGTAGTTACCTAATGATGTAGTTACCTAATGAGGTAGTTACCTAGTGATGTAGTTACCAAGTTATGTAGTTAACTAGTGATGTAGTTACCTTGTTATGTAGTTACCTAGTGATGTAGTTACCTTGTTATGTAGTTACCTAGTGATGTAGTTAACTTGTTATGTAGTTACCTAGTGATGTAGTTACCAAGTGATGTAGTTACCTAGTGATGTAGTTAACTTGTTATGTAGTTACCTAGTGATGTAGTTACCTTAGTTATGTAGTTACCTAGTGATGTAGTTACCTATGTAGTTACCTAGTGATGTAGTTACCTAGTGATGTAGTTACCTAGTGTAGTGATGTAGTTACCTAGTGATGTAGTTACCTAGTGAGGTAGTTACCTAGTGATGTAGTTACCTAGTGATGTAGTTACTTAGTGATGTAGTTACCTAGTGAGGTAGTTACCTAGTGATGTAGTTGCCTAGTGATGTAGTTACCTAGTGAGGTAGTTACCTAGTGATGTAGTTACCAAGTGTTGAAGTTACCAAGTGATGTAGTTACCTAGTGATGTAGTTACCAAGTGATGTAGTTACCAAGTGATGTAGTTACCTAAAGATGTAGTTATCAAGTGATGTAGTTACATCCTGTTGTTACTATTAAGTGATGTAGTTACCAGACGATGTAGTTATCTAGTTATGTTTTTACCAACTTATGTAGTTACCTTTTGATGTAGTTAACAAGGGATGTAGTTATCTAGAGATGTAGTTACCTGGTGATGTAGTTACTTAGTGATGTAGTTACCATGTGATGCAGTTACCAAGTGATGTAGTTACCAAGTGATGTAGTTACCAAGTGATGTAGTTACCTAGTGATGAAGTTACCCAATGATGTAGTTACCAAGTGAGGTAGTTACCTAGTGATGTAGTTACCTAGTGATGTAGTTACCCAGTGATGTAGTTACCTAGTGATGTAA
>NW_025559353.1:0-28283 GCF_020424385.1 Procambarus clarkii
GTACACGTAAAACCGCTCTAATTCGGCTGAAACGTCGATATATGCAATAAAAACCGAACTTCTCCCCTTTTCAATATCTTACTCAGTATTTTAACGAGAAACAAATAGATGATTGAAAATGAAGTATTTAAGGTTATTATCTAATCAATTATGTGTTTGCATAATTTTTATCGTATATATAATGAATTAATACCCATAGACTGAAAATTCACAAAAACGTTGAAAAACGGCAAAATATTGCCTAATTCGATGACATTTTGTTTAAATCACATAAAGGAAAAGGGGATGATAAACGTCAAAATATTGCTAAATTCGATGATTTTTCGTACGAAACAAAATGCAAGAAAACTTGCTTAAAATGCAATATTATGCGAAATTCTGAGATTTGAAGGCCAAATCACATATCGTGATACTACATGAAATAGTGTCGAAATATTGGTAAAAATGAATATATTTCCGTAATATCAAACTACATGAAAAACGTGAAAAAAGTCACTATTTAACCATATTTGAGGATTTTAACTTCAAATCATACAGCGAGGTTTCGTATTATTTAGATCCAAGAAAAGACATATGACAATGTTGTTTCCAATACAAATGATAAAAATCAATGTGTTTTCATTAGAATTAACTAAAATGTTCCTGATTTTCCGTTTATATTACCGATGGAAAATGTACACGTAAAACCCCTCTAATTCGGCTGAAACGTCGATATATGCAATAAAAACCGAACTTCTCCCCTTTTCAATATCTTACTCAGTATTTTAACGAGAAACAAATAGATGATTGCAATGAAGTATTTAAGGTTATTATCTAATCAATTATGTGTCTGCATCATTTTTATCGTATATATAATGAATTAATACCCATAAACTGATAATTCACAAAAACGTGGAAAAACGGCAAAATATTGCCTAATTCGATGATATTTTGTTTAAATCACATATAGGAAAAGGGGATGATAAACGTCAAAATATTACTAAATTCGATGATTTTTCGAACGAAACAAAGTGCAAGAAAACTTGCTTAAAATGCAATATTATGCGAAATTCTGAGATTTGAAGGCCAATTCACATATCGTGATACTACATGAAATAGTATCGAAATACTGGTAAAAATGAATATATTTGCTTAATATCAAACTTCATGATTAAAGTGAAAAATTCACTATTTTACCATATTTGAGGATTTTACCTTCAAATCAAAGAGTGAGGTTTCGTATTATTTACATCCAAGAAAAGATATATGACAATGTTGTTTCCAATACAAATGACAAAAAACAATGTGTTTTCATTAGAATTAACTAAAATGTTATTGATTTTCCGTTTATATTACCGATGGAAGATGTACACGTAAAACCGCTCTAATCCGGCTGAAACGTCGGTACTTCTCCCCTTTTTCAATATCTTACTCAGTATTTTAACGAGAAACAAATAGTTGATTGAAAATGTAGTATTTAAGGTTATTATCTAATCAATTATGTGTTTGCATCATTTTTATCGTATATATAATGAATTAATACCCATAGACTGAAAATTCACAAAAACGTGGAAAAACGGCAAAATATTGCCTAATTCGATGATATTTTGTTTAAATCACATAAAGGAAAAGGGGATGATAAACGTCAAAATATTGCTAAATTCGATGATTTTTCGTACGAAACAAAATGCAAGAAAACTTGCTTAAAATGCAATATTATGCGAAATTCTGAGATTTTAAGGCCAAATCACATATCGTGATACTACATGAAATAGTATCGAAATATTGGTAAAAATGAATATATTTGCGTAATATCAAACTACATGATTAACGTGAAAAAGTCACTATTTAACCATATATGAGGATTTTAACTTCAAATCATAGAGCGAGGTTTCGTATTATTTAGATCCAAGAAAAGACATATGACAATGTTGTTTCCAATACAAATGATAAAAATCAATGTGTTTTCATTAGAATTAACTAAAATGTTCCTGATTTTCCGTTTATATTACCGATGGAAGATGTACACGAAAACCGCTCTATTCCGGCTGAAACTTCGATATATGCAATAAAAACAGAACTTCTCCCCCTTTGCAATATCTTACTCAGTATTTTAACGAGAAACAAATAGTTGATTGAAAATGAAGTATTTAAGGTTTTTATCTAAGCAATTATGTGTTTGCATCATTTTTATCGTATATATAATGAATTAATACCCATAAACGGAAAATTCACAAAAACGTCGAAAAACGACAAAATCTTGCCTAATTCGATGATATTTTGTTTAAATCACATAAAGGAAAAGGGGATGATAAACGTCAAAATATTGCTAAATTCGATGATTTTTCGTACGAAACCAACAGGAAGAAAACTTGCTTAAAATGCAATATTATGCGAAATTCTGAGATTTGAAGGCCAAATCACATATCGTGATACTACATGAAATAGTATCGAAATACTGGTAAAAATGAATATGCTTGCTTAATATCAAACTTCATGATTAACGTGAAAAATTCACTATTTTACCATATTTGAGGATTTTACCTTCAAATCAAAGAGTGAGGTTTCGTATTATTTACATCCAAGGAAAGATATATGACAATGTTGTTTCCAATACAAATGATAAAAAACAATGTGTTTTCATTAGAATTAACTAAAATGTTCTTGATTTTCCGTTTATATTAACGATGGAAGATGTACACGTAAAACCGCTCTAATCCGGCTGAAACGTCGGTATTCTTACTCAGTATTTTAACGAGAAACAAATAGATGATTGAAAATGAAGTATTTAAGGTTATTATCTAATCAATTATGTGTTTGCATCATTTTTATCGTATATATAATGAATTATTACCCATAGACTGAAAATTCACAAAAACGTTGAAAAACGCCAAAATATTGCCTAATTCAATCACATTTTGTTTAAATCACATAAATGAAAAGTGGATGATAAACGTCAAAATATTGCTAAATTCGATGATTTTTCGTACGAAACAAAATGCAAGAAAACTTGCTTAATTAAAATGCAATATTATGCGAAATTCTGAGATATGAAGGCCAAATCACATATTGTGATACTACATGAAATAGTATCGAAATATTGGTAAAAATGAATATATTTACGTAATATCAAACTACATGAAAAAAGTGAAAAAGTCACTATTTAACCATATTTGAGGGTTTTAACTTCAAATCATAGAGCGAGGTTTCGTATTATTTAGATCCAAGAAAAGACATATGACAATGTTGCTTCCAATACAAATTATAAAAACCAATATGTTTTCATTAGAATTAACTAAAATGTTCCTGATTTTCCGTTTATATTACCGATGGAAAATGTACACGTAAAACCGCTCTAATCCGGCTGAAACGTCGATATATGCAATAAAAACAGAACTTCTCCCCCTTTTCAATATCTTACTCAGTATTTTAACGAGAAACAAATAGTTGATTAAAAATGAAGTATTTAAGGTTATTATCTAATCAATTATGTGTTTGCATCATTTTTATCGTATATATAATGAATTAATACCAATAAACTGATAATTCACAAAAACGTGGAAAAACGGCAAAATATTGCCTAATTCGATGATATTTTGTTTAAATCCCATAAAGGAAAAGGGGATGATAAACGTCAAAATATTGCTAAATTCGATGATTTTTCGTACGAAACAAAATGCAAGAAAACTTGCTTAAAATGCAATATTATGCGCGAAATTCATGAGTATTTGAAGGCCAAATCACACTATCGTGATAGGTTTCGTATTATTTACATGAAATAGTATCAAATGACAAAAAAAATATTGGTAAAAATGAATATATTTGCGTAATATCAAACTACATGATTAACGAGAAACGTGAAAAAGTCACTATTTCTACCATATTTGAGGATTTTAACTTCAAATCATAGAGCGAGGTTTCGTATTATTTAGATCCAAGAAAAGACATATGAGGCCAAATGTTGTTACAACAATACAAATGATATTTAAAATCAAACAATGTGAAAAAGTCACTTTTCATTAGAATTAACTAAAATGTTCCTGATTTTCCGTTTATATTACCGATGGAAGATGTACACGAAAACCGCTCTATTCCGGCTGAAACGTCGATATATGCAATAAAAACAGAACTTCTCCCCCTTTTCAATATCTTACTCAGTATTTTAACGAGAAACAAATAGTTGATTGAAAATGAAGTATTTAAGGTTATTATCTAATCAATTATGTGTTTGCATCATTTTTATCGTATATATAATGAATTAATACCCATAAACTGAAAATTCACAAAAACGTGGAAAAACGGCAAAATATTGCCTAATTCGATGATATTTTGTTTAAATCACATAAAGGAAAATGGGATGATAAACGTCAAAATATTGCTAAATTCGATGATTTTTCGTACGAAACAAAATGCAAGAAAACTTGCTTAAAATGCAATATTATGCGAAATTCTGAGATTTGAAGGCCAAATCACATATCGTGATATTACATGAAATAGTATCAAAATATTGGTAAAAATGAATATATTTGCGTAATATCAAACTACATGATTAACGTGAAAAAGTCACTATTTAACCATATTTGAGGATTTTAACTTCAAATCATAGAGCGAGGTTTCGTATTATTTAGATCCAAGAAAAGACATATGACAATGTTGTTTCCAATACAAATGATAAAAATCAATGTGTTTTCATTAGAATTAACTAAAATGTTCCTGATTTTCCGTTTATATTACCGATGGAAGATGTACACGTAAAACCGCTCTAATCCGGCTGAAACGTCGATATATGCAATAAAAACCGAACTTCTCCCCCTTTTCAATATCTTACTCAGTATTTTAACGAGAAACAAAAAGTTGATTGAAAATGAAGTATTTAAGGTTATTATCTAATCAATTATGTGTTTGCATCATTTTTATCGTATATATAATGAATTAATACCCATAGACTGAAAATTCACAAAAACGTGGAAAAACGGCAAAATATTGCCTAATTCGATAATATTTTGTTTAAATCACATAAAGGAAAAGGGGATGATAAACGTCAAAATATTGCTAAATTCGATGATTTTTCGTACGAAACAAAATGCAAGAAAACTTGCTTAAAATGCAATATTATGCGAAATTCTGAGATTTGAAGGCCAAATCACATATCGTGATACTACATGTATCAAAATATTGGTAAAAATTAATATATTTGCGTAATATCAAACTACATGATTAACGTGAAAAAGTAACTATTTAACCATATATGAGGCTTTTAACTTCAAATCATAGAGCGAGGTTTCGTATTATTTAGATCCAAGAAAAGACATATGACAATGTTGCTTCCAATACAAATTATAAAAACCAATATGTTTTCATTAGAATTAACTAAAATGTTCCTGATTTTCCGTTTATATTACCGATGGAAAATGTACACGTAAAACCCCTCTAATCCGGCTGAAACGTCGATATATGCAATAAAAACAGAACTTCTCCCCCTTTTCAATATCTTACTCAGTATTTTAACGAGAAACAAATAGTTGATTAAAAATGAAGTATTTAAGGTTATTATCTAATCAATTATGTGTCTGCATCATTTTTATCGTATATATAATGAATTAATACCAATAAACTGATAATTCACAAAAACGTGGAAAAACGGCAAAATATTGCCTAATTCGATGATATTTTGTTTAAATCCCATATAGGAAAAGGGGATGATAAACGTCAAAATATTGCTAAATTCGATGATTTTTCGAACGAAACAAAGTGCAGAAAAACTTGCTTAAAATGCAATATTATGTGAAATTCTGAGATTTGAAGGCCAAATCACATATCGTGATACTACATGAAATAGTATCGAAATACTGGTAAAAATGAATATATTTGCTTAATACCAAACTTCATGATTAACGTGAAAAATTCACTATTTTACCATATTTGAGGATTTTACCTTCAAATCAAAGAGTGAGGTTTCGTATTATTTACATCCAAGAAAAGATATATGACAATGTTGTTTCCAATACAAATGATAAAAAACAATGTGTTTTCATTAGAATTAACTAAAATGTTCTTGATTTTCCGTTTATATTAACGATGGAAGATGTACACGTAAAACCGCTCTAATCCGGCTGAAACGTCGGTATTCTTACTCAGTATTTTAACGAGAAACAAATAGTTGATTGAAAATGTAGTATTTAAAGTTATTATCTACTCAATTATGTGTTTGCATCATTTTTATCGTATATATAATGAATTAATACCCATAGACTGAAAATTCACAAAAACGTGGAAAAACGGCAAAATATTGCCTAATTCGATGATATTTTGTTTAAATCACATAAAGGAAAAGGGGATGATAAACGTCAAAATATTACTAAATTCGATGATTTTTCGTACGAAACAAAATGCAAGAAAACTTGCTTAAAATGCAATATTATGCGAAATTCTGAGATTTTAAGGCCAAATCACATATCGTGATACTACATGAAATAGTATCAAAATATTGGTAAAAATGAATATATTTGCGTAATATCAAACTACATGATTAACGTGAAAAAGTCACTATTTAACCATATATGAGGATTTTAACTTCAAATCATAGAGCGAGGTTTCGTATTATTTAGATCCAAGAAAAGACATATGAGAATGTTGTTTCCAATACAAATGATAAAAATCAATGTGTTTTCATTAGAATTAACTAAAATGTTCCTGATTTTCCGTTTATATTACCGATGGAAGATGTACACGAAAACCGCTCTATTCCGGCTGAAACTTCGATATATGCAATAAAAACAGAACTTCTCCCCTTTTCAATATCTTACTCAGTATTTTAACGAGAAACAAATAGTTGATTGAAAATGAAGTATTTAAGGTTATTATCTAATCAATTATGTGTTTGCATCATTTTTATCGTATATATAATGAATTAATACCCATAAACTGAAAATTCACAAAAACGTGGAAAAACGGCAAAATATTGCCTAATTCGATGATATTTTGTTTAAATCACATAAAGGAAAAGGGGATGATAAACGTCAAAATATTGCTAAATTCGATGATTTTTCGTACGAAACCAAAATGCAAGAAAACTTGCTTAAAATGCAATATTATGCGAAATGCTGAGATTTGAAAGCCAAATCACATATCGTGATACTACATGAAATAGTATCGAAATATTGGTAAAAATGAATACATTTGCGTAATATCAAACTACATGAAAAAAGTGAAAAGTCACTATTTAACCATATATGAGGATTTTAACTTCAAATCATAGAGCGAGGTTTCGTATTATTTAGATCCAAGAAAAGACATATGACAATGTTGTTTCCAATACAAATGATAAAAATCAATATGTTTTCATTAGAATTAACTAAAATGTTCCTGATTTTCCGTTTATATTACCGATGGAAGATGTACACGAAAACCGCTCTATTCCGGCTGAAACGTCGATATATGCAATAAAAACAGAACTTCTCCCCTTTTCAATATCTTACTCGGTATTTTAACGAGAAACAAATAGTTGATTGAAAATGAAGTATTTAAGGTTATTATCTAATCAATTATGTGTTTGCATTATTTTTATCGTATATATAATGAATTAATACCCATAAACTGAAAATTCACAAAAACGTGGAAAAACGGCAAAATATTGCCTAATTCGATGATATTTTGTTTAAATCACATAAAGGAAAAGGGGATGATAAACGTCAAAATATTGCTAAATTCGATGATTTTTCGTACGAAACCAACAGGAAGAAAACTTGCTTAAAATGCAATATTATGCGAAATTCTGAGATTTGAAGGCCAAATCACATATCGTGATACTACATGAAATAGTATCGAAATACTGGTAAAAATGAATATATTTGCGTAATATCAAACTACATGATTAACGTGAAAAAGTCACTATTTTACCATATTTGAGGATTTTACCTTCAAATCAAAGAGTGAGGTTTCGTATTATTTACATCCAAGAAAAGATATATGACAATGTTGTTTCCAATACAAATGATAAAAAACAATGTGTTTTCATTAGAATTAACTAAAATGTTCTTGATTTTCCGTTTATATTAACGATGGAAGATGTACACGTAAAACCGCTCTAATCCGGCTGCAATAAAAACGTCGGTATTCTTACTCAGTATTTTAACGAGAAACAAATAGATGATTGAAAATGAAGTATTTAAGGTTATTATCTAATCAATTATGTGTTTGCATCATTTTTATCGTATATATAATGAATTAATACCCATAGACTGAAAATTCACAAAAACGTTGAAAAACGGCAAAATATTGCCTAATTCAATCACATTTTGTTTAAATCACATAAAGGAAAAGTGGATGATAAACGTCAAAATATTGCTAAATTCGATGATTTTTCGTACGAAACAAAATGCAAGAAAACTTGCTTAAAATGCAATATTATGCGAAATTCTGAGATATGAAGGCCAAATCACATATCGTGATACTACATGAAATAGTGTCGAAATATTGGTAAAAATGAATATATTTACGTAATATCAAACTACATGAAAAAATTGAAAAAGTCACTATTTAACCATATTTGAGGGTTTTAACTTCAAATCATAGAGCGAGGTTTCGTATTATTTACATCCAAGAAAAGACATATGACAATGTTGCTTCCAATACAAATTATAAAAACCAATATGTTTTCAATAGAATTAACTAAAATGTTCCTGATTTTCCGTTTATATTACCGCTGGAAAATGTACACGTAAAACCCCTCTAATCCGGCTGAAACGTCGATATATGCAATAAAAACAGAACTTCTCCCCCTTTTCAATATCTTACTCAGTATTTTAACGAGAAACAAATAGTTGATTAAAAATGAAGTATTTAAGGTTATTATCTAATCAATTATGTGTCTGCATCATTTTTATCGTATATATAATGAATTAATACCAATAAACTGATAATTCACAAAAACGTGGAAAAACGGCAAAATATTGCCTTATTCGATGATATTTTGTTTAAATCCCATAAAGGAAAAGAGGATGATAAACGTCAAAATATTGCTAAATTCGATGATTTTTCGAACGAAACAAAATGCAGAAAAACTTGCTTAAAATGCAATATTATGTGAAATTCTGAGATTTGAAGGCCAAATCACATATCGTGATACTACATGAAATAGTATCGAAATACTGGTAAAAATGAATATATTTGCTTAATATCAAATTTCATGATTAAAGTGAAAAATTCACTATTTTACCATATTTGAGGATTTTACCTTCAAATCAAAGAGTGAGGTTTCGTATTATTTACATCCAAGAAAAGATATATGACAATGTTGTTTCCAATACAAATGATAAAAAACAATGTGTTTTCATTAGAATTAACTAAAATGTTCTTGATTTTCCGTTTATATTAACGATGGAAGATGTACACGTAAAACCGCTCTAATCCGGCTGAAACGTCGGTATTCTTACTCAGTATTTTAACGAGAAACAAATAGTTGATTGAAAATGAAGTATTTAAAGTTATTATCTACTCAATTATGTGTTTGCATCATTTTTATCGTATATATAATGAATTAATACCCATAAACTGAAAATTCACAAAAACGTGGAAAAACGGCAAAATATTGCCTAATTCGATGATATTTTGTATAAATCACTTAAAGGAAAATGGGATGATAAACGTCAAAATATTGCTAAATTCGGTGATTTTTCGTACGAAACGAAATGCAAGAAAACTTGCTTAAAAAGCAATATTATGCGAAATGCTGAGATTTGAAAGCCAAATCACAGATCGTGATACTACATGAAATAGTATCGAACTATTGGTAAAAATGAATATATTTGCGTAATATCAAACTACATGAAAAAAGTGAAAAAGTCACTATTTAACCATATATGAGGATTTTAACACTTTCGCGCTCTCGGCGCTCAAAAAAAAACAATACCCCAGATGCTTTCGGCACTTCGCGCGCCTACGCGGTAAGACCGAAAAAGTGTACACTCTTTTGACTGTCCTGACAATAATTGAAGGCGCACGTATTTAAATTTGGTATCACTGTGTTCGCAATGAAATTGTCTATAAGAGCATACCTATAAAATGCCGCCCAAGCATAAGGAGTATCAACACCAAATAAAAAACTATGCAGATCACTCGCCGAGAGCACCAAACAGCAACAAAATGTTTCCACTCTCTTAATGGTTGCGAAGCCTACAGTTGTCCTACATCGCTAATTTTGGTATCAATGGAATCGCAATAAAATTCTCTACACGGACATATGCATATGAATGTTTAATATAGGTAATTGCCCACCTGCAAGAGTGTGTGAAGTGGAGAGTAGTTAGCCGCGAGCGCACAGGCGAAAACACAGGTGGGAAATCATGCTTGGAAAGTTTATACGTTTCCGGACCCTACTTTTCTATGTACGTATTTCTTTTTTATACCAATGTGTTCGCAATTAAATTTTCTATAAGATGAACTGTATAACATTTGTACAAAGCATGTGTAAGAGAAGCGCCAAATATAGAACCACGTCGCTCAGTATGCGTTCGCGGCAGAAACGAACGCATTGTTTTCATTCGTTTGATGTTTGTCATGTTTATACTTGTTGAAACATTTTATAATTTGTATGACAGTGATCGCAGTAAAATTCCCTACACAGACATATACATAACACATACAAGTATTTCCCACGTGTTGGATATATCAACGGCTAAAGGGAACCCACTGCCACACGCTCGCCACACCCCCAAACATACTTTGTGTATTTTTTTTTTTACTCATAGAAGTTTATGTGATATAATATTCATTCTGGTACCAAAAAAATTCGCAAATAAATTCTCTACAAAACAAAAGTATCCCCATCCATTTCGGTTAAAAAATGGAATTTATAGAAATATTTTTTTCGATTGACGAGAAAAGTAGGCAGTTATGCGGAATCGTAAGAAAAACCAGTGACGAGTTATCTCTAATCTAAAGCGCGAAAGTGTTAACTTCAAATCATAGAGCGAGGTTTCGTATTATTTAGATCCTAGAAAAGACATATGACAATGTTGTTTCCAATACAAATGATAAAAATCAATATGTTTTCATTAGAATTAACTAAAATGTTCCTGATTTTCCGTTTATATTACCGATGGAAGATGTACAGGAAAACCGCTCTATTCCGGCTGAAACATCGATATATGCAATAAAAACAGAACTTCTCCCCCTTTTCAATATCTTACTCAGTATTTTAACGAGAAACAAATAGTTAATCGAAAATGAAGTATTTAAGGTTATTATCTAATCAATTATGTGTTTGCATCATTTTTATCGTATATATAATGAATTAATACCCATAAACTGAAAATTCACAAAAACGTGGAAAAATGGCAAAATATTGCCTAATTCGATGATATTTTGTATTTATCACTTAAAGGAAAAGGGGATGATAAACGTCAAAATATTGCTAAATTCGATGATTTTTCGTACGAAACAAAATGCAAGAAAACTTGCTTAAAATGCAATATTATGCGAAATTCTGAGATTTGAAGGCCAAATCACATATCGACATACTACATGAAATAGTTTCGAAATATTGGTAAAAATGAATATATTTGCGTAATATCAAACTACATGATTAACGTGAAAAAGTCACTATTTTCCATATTTGAGGATTATACCTTCAAATCAAAGAGCGAGGTTTCGTATTATTTAGATCCAAGAAAAGATATATGACAATGTTGTTTCCAATACAAATGATAAAAAACAATGTGTTTTCATTAGAATTAACTAAAATGTTCTTGATTTTCCGTTTCTATTACCGATAGAAGATGTACACGTAAAACCGCTCTAATCCGGCTGAAACGTCGATATATGCAATAAAAACCGAACTTCTCCCCCTTTTCAATGTCTTACTCAGTATTTTAACGAGAAACAAATGGATGATTGAAAATGAAGTATTTAAGGTTATTATCTAATCAATTATGTGTTTGCATCATTTTTATCGTATATATAATGAATTAATACCCATTGACTGAAATTTCACAAAAACGTGGAAAAACGGTAAAATATTGCCTAATTCGTTGATATTTTGTTTAAATCACATAAAGGAAAAGGGGGATGATAAACGTCAAAATATTGCTAAATTCGATGATTTTTCGTACGAAACAAAATGCAAGAAAACTTGCTTAAAATGCAATATTATGCGAAATTCTGAGATTTGAACGCCAAATCACATATCGTGATACTACATGAAATAGTATCGAAATATTGGTAAAAATGAATATATTTACGTAATATCAAACTACATGAAAAAAGTGAAAAAGTCACTATTTAACCATAATTGAGGATTTTAACTTCAAATCATAGAGCGAGGTTTCGTATTATTTAGATCCAAGAAAAGTCATATGTTACGGCCCTCTCGGGACGCAACGGGGTTCTTACTCTGATGTTGTTAGAGGAAGTTATATCCGACCCCAAGCCAGTAGTGGCTTTCAAGGAATGAGATCCGTGACGCAATTAACTTAAAAGGGGAAGGGAAAGAAAGTTAAGAACTTAATATTATAATTACCATCACCAAATAAATATATAAAAAGAGTACACAGGGGGAGGGGTATTAACACTATACAAGGGGATTATTCACAATCGCTGTCTTCTGCTGAAGACTCTGGTGCAAAACTCTCGGGGCTGATTCCTCGGTGCTTCTTCGTGGCCTCACAACGAATTCTTCTAAGACGTCGAGCCTACCCTGGCCACTGGTCAGCCAAAGCACAGGTCCACTGGGGGCACCGCCGTGGAGGCCGTCAACCACAAATCCAGCCGGTCTGCTTGCAGGTTCCGGACCCGCAACGCTGGTCAGGCCACTCCACGAACGATATTAGGGTAAACGCCCTAGACAGGAGACTCGTGTGATATCACAAATCACTCTCCTGTCCTCAGTACCCCAGTGGATAATCGTCTCCAGCAGTCGGTCCCGGGTAATCCTTCTACTGCCACTCCACTGGCAGGGTAACACCACAGTGTTCTTCCGGGGGACGACTTCACAGCTGCTGCAGCAAAGCACAAGGTATGGAGACGGCTGCCGTGGGTAGACTGACTCAACTTCCATCACAACATATGACAATGTTGCTTCCAATACAAATTATAAAAACCAATATGTTTTCATTAGAATTAACTAAAATGTTCCTGATTTTCCGTTTATATTACCGATGGAAGATGTACACGAAAACCGCTCTATTCCGGCTGAAACGTCGATATATGCAATAAAAACAGAACTTCTCCCCCTTTTCAATATCTTACTCAGTATTTTAACGAGAAACAAATAGTTGATTGAAAATGAAGTATTTAAGGTTAATATCTAATCAATTATGTCTTTGCATCATTTTTATCGTATATATAATGAATTAATACCCATAAACTGAAAATTCACAAAAACGTGGAAAAACGGCAAAATATTGCCTAATTCGATGATATTTTGTATAAATCACATAAAGGAAAAGGGGATGATAAACGTCAAAATATTGCTAAATTCGATGATTTTTCGTACGAAACAAAATGCAAGAAAACTTGCTTAAAATGCAATATTATGCGAAATTCTGAGATTTGAAGGCCAAATCACATATCGTGATACTACATGAAATAGTATCGAAATATTGGTAAAAATGAATATATTTGCGTAATATCAAACTACATGATTAACGTGAAAAAGTCACTATTTTACCATATTTGAGGATTTTAACTTCAAATCATAGAGCGAGGTTTCGTATTATTTAGATCCAAGAAAAGATATATGACAATGTTGTTTCCAATACAAATGATAAAAAACAATGTGTTTTCATTAGAATTAACTAAAATGTTCTTGATTTTCCGTTTATAATACCGATGGAAGATGTACACGAAAACCGCTCTAATCCGGCTGAAACGTCGATATATGCAATAAAAACAGAACTTCTCCCCTTTTCAATATCTTACTCAGTATTTTAACGAGAAACAAATAGTTGATTGAAAATGAAGTATTTAAGGTTATTATCTAATCAATTATGTGTTTGCATCATTTTTATCGTATATATAATGAATTAATACCAATAAACTGATAATTCACAAAAACGTGGAAAAACGGCAAAATATTGCCTAATTCGATGATATTTTGTTTAAATCACATAAAGGAAAAGGGATGATAAACGTCAAAATATTGCTAAATTCGATGATTTTTCGTACGAAACAAAATGCAAGAAAACTTGCTTAAAATGCAATATTATGCGAAATTCTGAGATTTGAAGGCCAAATCACATATCGTGATACTACATGAAATAGTATCAAAATATTGGTAAAAATGAATATATTTGCGTAATATCAAACTACATGATTAACGTGAAAAAGTCACTATTTAACCATATTTGAGGATTTTAACTTCAAATCATAGAGCGAGGTTTCGTATTATTTAGATCCAAGAAAAGATATATGACAATGTTGTTTCCAATACAAATGATAAAAAACAATGTGTTTTCATTAGAATTAACTAAAATGTTCTTGATTTTCCGTTTATATTACCGATGGAAGATGTACACGTAAAACCGCTCTAATCCGGCTGAAACGTCGATATATGCAATAAAAACCGAACTTCTCCCCTTTTCAATATCTTACTCAGTATTTTAACGAGAAACAAATAGATGATTGAAAATGAAGTATTTAAGGTTATTATCTAATCAATTATGTGTTTGCATCATTTTTATCGTATATATAATGAATTAATACCCATAGACTGAAAATTCACAAAAACGTGGAAAAACGGCAAAATATTGCCTAATTCGATGATATTTTGTTTAAATCACATAAAGGAAAAGGGGATGATAAACGTCAAAATATTGCTAAATTCGATGATTTTTCGTACGAAACAAAATGCAAGAAAACTTGCTTAAAATGCAATATTATGCGAAATTCTGAGATTTGAAGGCCAAATCACATATCGTGATACTACATGAAATAGTATCGAAATATTGGTAAAAATGAATATATTTACGTAATATCAAACTACATGAAAAACGTGAAAAAGTCACTATTTAACCATATTTGAGGATTTTAACTTCAAATCATAGAGCGAGGTTTCGTATTATTTAGATCCAAGAAAAGACATATGACAATGTTGTTTCCAATACAAATGATAAAAATCAATGTGTTTTCATTAGAATTAACTAAAATGTTCCTGATTTTCCGTTTATATTACCGATGGAAGATGTACACGAAAACCGCTCTATTCCGGCTGAAACGTCGATATATGCAATAAAAACAGAACTTCTCCCCTTTTCAATATCTTACTCAGTATTTTAACGAGAAACAAATAGTTGATTGAAAATGAAGTATTTAAGGTTATTATCTAATCAATTATGTGTTTGCATCATTTTTATCGTATATATAATGAATTAATACCCATAAACTGAAAATTCACAAAAACGTGGAAAAACGGCAAAATATTGCCTAATTCGATGATATTTTGTTTAAATCACATAAAGGAAAAGGGGATGATAAACGTCAAAATATTGCTAAATTCGATGATTTTTCGTACGAAACAAAATGCAAGAAAACTTGCTTAAAATGCAATATTATGCGAAATTCTGAGATTTGAAGGCCAAATCACATATCGTGATACTACATGAAATAGTATCGAAATATTGGTAAAAATGAATATATTTGCGTAATATCAAACTACATGATTAACGTGAAAAAGTCACTATTTTACCATATTTGAGGATTTTAACTTCAAATCATAGAGCGAGGTTTCGTATTATTTAGATCCAAGAAAAGACATATGACAATGTTGTTTCCAATACAAATGATAAAAAACAATGTGTTTTCATTAGAATTAACTAAAATGTTCCTGATTTTCCGTTTATATTACCGATGGAAGATGTACACGTAAAACCGCTCTATTCCGGCTGAAACGTCGATATATGCAATAAAAACAGAACTTCTCCCCTTTTCAATATCTTACTCAGTATTTTAACGAGAAACAAATAGTTGATTGAAAATGAAGTATTTAAGGTTATTATCTAATCAATTATGTGTTTGCATCATTTTTATCGTATATATAATGAATTAATACCCATGAACTGAAAATTCACAAAAACGTGGAAAAACGGCAAAATATTGCCTAATTCGATGATATTTTGTTTAAATCACATAAAGGAAAAGGGGATGATAAACGTCAAAATATTGCTAAATTCGATGATTTTTCGTACGAAACAAAATGCAAGAAAACTTGCTTAAAATGCAATATTATGCGAAATTCTGAGATTTGAAGGCCAAATCACATATCGTGATACTACATGAAATAATATCGAAATATTGGTAAAAATGAATATATTTACGTAATATCAAACTACATGAAAAACGTGAAAAAGTCACTATTTAACCATATTTGAGGATTTTAACTTCAAATCATAGAGCGAGGTTTCGTATTATTTAGATCCAAGAAAAGACATATGACAGTGTTGTTTCCAATACAAATGACAAAAATCAATGGGTTTTCATTAGAATTAACTAAAATGTTCCTCATTTTCCGTTTATATTACCGATGGAAGATGTACACGTAAAACCGCTCTAATCCGGCTGAAACGTCGATATATGCAATAAAAACAGAACTTCTCCCCTTTTCAATATCTTACTCAGTATTTTAACGAGAAACAAATAGTTGATTGAAAATGAAGTATTTAAGGTTATTATCTAATCAATTATGTGTTTGCATCATTTTTATCGTATATATAATGAATTAATACCCATAGACTGAAAATTCACAAAAACGTGGAAAAACGGCAAAATATTGCCTAATTCGATGATATTTTGTTTAAATCACATAAAGGAAAAGGGGATGATAAACGTCAAAATATTGCTAAATTCGATGATTTTTCGTACGAAACAAAATGCAAGAAAACTTGCTTAAAATGCAATATTATGCGAAATTCTGAGATTTGAAGGCCAAATCACATATCGTGATACTACATGAAATAGTATCGAAATATTGGTAAAAATGAATATATTTGCGTAATATCAAACTACATGATTAACGTGAAAAAGTCACTATTTAACCATATTTGAGGATTTTAACTTCAAATCATAGAGCGAGGTTTCGTATTATTTAGATCCAAGAAAAGACATATGACAATGTTGTTTCCAATACAAATGATAAAAATCAATGTGTTTTCATTAGAATTAACTAAAATGTTCCTGATTTTCCGTTTATATTACCGATGGAAGATGTACACGTAAAACCGCTCTAATCCGGCTGAAACGTCGATATATGCAATAAAAACCGAACTTCTCCCCTTTTCAATATCTTACTCAGTATTTTAACGAGAAACAAATAGTTGATTGAAAATGAAGTATTTAAGGTTATTATCTAATCAATTATGTGTTTGCATCATTTTTATCGTATATATAATGAATTAATACCCATAGACTGAAAATTCACAAAAACGTGGAAAAACGGCAAAATATTGCCTAATTCGATGATATTTTGTTTAAATCACATAAAGGAAAAGGGGATGATAAACGTCAAAATATTGCTAAATTCGATGATTTTTCGTACGAAACAAAATGCAAGAAAACTTGCTTAAAATGCAATATTATGCGAAATTCTGAGATTTGAAGGCCAAATCACATATCGTGATACTACATGAAATAGTATCGAAATATTGGTAAAAATGAATATATTTACGTAATATCAAACTACATGAAAAACGTGAAAAAAGTCACTATTTAACCATATTTGAGGATTTTAACTTCAAATCATAGAGCGAGGTTTCGTATTATTTAGATCCAAGAAAAGACATATGACAATGTTGTTTCCAATACAAATGATAAAAAACAATGTGTTTTCATTAGAATTAACTAAAATGTTCCTGATTTTCCGTTTATATTACCGATGGAAGATGTACACGAAAACCGCTCTATTCCGGCTGAAACGTCGATATATGCAATAAAAACAGAACTTCTCCCCTTTTCAATATCTTACTCAGTATTTTAACGAGAAACAAATAGTTGATTGAAAATGAAGTATTTAAGGTTATTATCTAATCAATTATGTGTTTGCATCATTTTTATCGTATATATAATGAATTAATACCCATAAACTGAAAATTCACAAAAACGTGGAAAAACGGCAAAATATTGCCTAATTCGATGATATTTTGTTTAAATCACATAAAGGAAAAGGGGATGATAAACGTCAAAATATTGCTAAATTCGATGATTTTTCGTACGAAACAAAATGCAAGAAAACTTGCTTAAAATGCAATATTATGCGAAATTCTGAGATTTGAAGGCCAAATCACATATCGTGATACTACATGAAATAGTATCGAAATATTGGTAAAAATGAATATATTTGCGTAATATCAAACTACATGATTAACGTGAAAAAGTCACTATTTAACCATATTTGAGGATTTTAACTTCAAATCATAGAGCGAGGTTTCGTATTATTTAGATCCAAGAAAAGACATATGACAATGTTGTTTCCAATACAAATGATAAAAAACAATGTGTTTTCATTAGAATTAACTAAAATGTTCCTGATTTTCCGTTTATATTACCGATGGAAGATGTACACGAAAACCGCTCTATTCCGGCTGAAACGTCGATATATGCAATAAAAACAGAACTTCTCCCCTTTTCAATATCTTACTCAGTATTTTAACGAGAAACAAATAGTTGATTGAAAATGAAGTATTTAAGGTTATTATCTAATCAATTATGTGTTTGCATCATTTTTATCGTATATATAATGAATTAATACCCATAAACTGAAAATTCACAAAAACGTGGAAAAACGGCAAAATATTGCCTAATTCGATGATATTTTGTTTAAATCACATAAAGGAAAAGGGGATGATAAACGTCAAAATATTGCTAAATTCGATGATTTTTCGTACGAAACAAAATGCAAGAAAACTTGCTTAAAATGCAATATTATGCGAAATTCTGAGATTTGAAGGCCAAATCACATATCGTGATACTACATGAAATAGTATCGAAATATTGGTAAAAATGAATATATTTGCGTAATATCAAACTACATGAAAAACGTGAAAAAGTCACTATTTAACCATATTTGAGGATTTTAACTTCAAATCATAGAGCGAGGTTTCGTATTATTTAGATCCAAGAAAAGACATATGACAATGTTGTTTCCAATACAAATGATAAAAAACAATGTGTTTTCATTAGAATTAACTAAAATGTTCCTGATTTTCCGTTTATATTACCGATGGAAGATGTACACGTAAAACCGCTCTATTCCGGCTGAAACGTCGATATATGCAATAAAAACAGAACTTCTCCCCTTTTCAATATCTTACTCAGTATTTTAACGAGAAACAAATAGTTGATTGAAAATGAAGTATTTAAGGTTATTATCTAATCAATTATGTGTTTGCATCATTTTTATCGTATATATAATGAATTAATACCCATAGACTGAAAATTCACAAAAACGTGGAAAAACGGCAAAATATTGCCTAATTCGATGATATTTTGTTTAAATCACATAAAGGAAAAGGGGATGATAAACGTCAAAATATTGCTAAATTCGATGATTTTTCGTACGAAACAAAATGCAAGAAAACTTGCTTAAAATGCAATATTATGCGAAATTCTGAGATTTGAAGGCCAAATCACATATCGTGATACTACATGAAATAGTATCGAAATATTGGTAAAAATGAATATATTTGCGTAATATCAAACTACATGATTAACGTGAAAAAGTCACTATTTTACCATATTTGAGGATTTTAACTTCAAATCATAGAGCGAGGTTTCGTATTATTTAGATCCAAGAAAAGACATATGACAATGTTGTTTCCAATACAAATGATAAAAAACAATGTGTTTTCATTAGAATTAACTAAAATGTTCCTGATTTTCCGTTTATATTACCGATGGAAGATGTACACGTAAAACCGCTCTAATCCGGCTGAAACGTCGATATATGCAATAAAAACCGAACTTCTCCCCTTTTCAATATCTTACTCAGTATTTTAACGAGAAACAAATAGTTGATTGAAAATGAAGTATTTAAGGTTATTATCTAATCAATTATGTGTTTGCATCATTTTTATCGTATATATAATGAATTAATACCCATGGACTGAAAATTCACAAAAACGTGGAAAAACGGCAAAATATTGCCTAATTCGATGATATTTTGTTTAAATCAAATAAAGGAAAAGGGGATGATAAACGTCAAAATATTGCTAAATTCGATGATTTTTCGTACGAAACAAAATGCAAGAAAACTTGCTTAAAATGCAATATTATGCGAAATTCTGAGATTTGAAGGCCAAATCACATATCGTGATACTACATGAAATAGTATCGAAATATTGGTAAAAATGAATATATTTGCGTAATATCAAACTACATGATTAACGTGAAAAAGTCACTATTTAACCATATTTGAGGATTTTAACTTCAAATCATAGAGCGAGGTTTCGTATTATTTAGATCCAAGAAAAGACATATGACAATGTTGTTTCCAATACAAATGATAAAAATCAATGTGTTTTCATTAGAATTAACTAAAATGTTCCTGATTTTCCGTTTATATTACCGATGGAAGATGTACACGTAAAACCGCTCTATTCCGGCTGAAACGTCGATATATGCAATAAAAACAGAACTTCTCCCCTTTTCAATATCTTACTCAGTATTTTAACGAGAAACAAATAGTTGATTGAAAATGAAGTATTTAAGGTTATTATCTAATCAATTATGTGTTTGCATCATTTTTATCGTATATATAATGAATTAATACCCATAGACTGAAAATTCACAAAAACGTGGAAAAACGGCAAAATATTGCCTAATTCGATGATATTTTGTTTAAATCACATAAAGGAAAAGGGGATGATAAACGTCAAAATATTGCTAAATTCGATGATTTTTCGTACGAAACAAAATGCAAGAAAACTTGCTTAAAATGCAATATTATGCGAAATTCTGAGATTTGAAGGCCAAATCACATATCGTGATACTACATGAAATAGTATCGAAATATTGGTAAAAATGAATATATTTGCGTAATATCAAACTACATGATTAACGTGAAAAAGTCACTATTTAACCATATTTGAGGATTTTAACTTCAAATCATAGAGCGAGGTTTCGTATTATTTAGATCCAAGAAAAGACATATGACAATGTTGTTTCCAATACAAATGATAAAAATCAATGTGTTTTCATTAGAATTAACTAAAATGTTCCTGATTTTCCGTTTATATTACCGATGGAAGATGTACACGTAAAACCGCTCTAATCCGGCTGAAACGTCGATATATGCAATAAAAACCGAACTTCTCCCCTTTTCAATATCTTACTCAGTATTTTAACGAGAAACAAATAGATGATTGAAAATGAAGTATTTAAGGTTATTATCTAATCAATTATGTGTTTGCATCATTTTTATCGTATATATAATGAATTAATACCCATAGACTGAAAATTCACAAAAACGTGGAAAAACGGCAAAATATTGCCTAATTCGATGATATTTTGTTTAAATCACATAAAGGAAAAGGGGATGATAAACGTCAAAATATTGCTAAATTCGATGATTTTTCGTACGAAACAAAATGCAAGAAAACTTGCTTAAAATGCAATATTATGCGAAATTCTGAGATTTGAAGGCCAAATCACATATCGTGATACTACATGAAATAGTATCGAAATATTGGTAAAAATGAATATATTTGCGTAATATCAAACTACATGATTAACGTGAAAAAGTCACTATTTAACCATATTTGAGGATTTTAACTTCAAATCATAGAGCGAGGTTTCGTATTATTTAGATCCAAGAAAAGACATATGACAATGTTGTTTCCAATACAAATGATAAAAATCAATGTGTTTTCATTAGAATTAACTAAAATGTTCCTGATTTTCCGTTTATATTACCGATGGAAGATGTACACGAAAACCGCTCTATTCCGGCTGAAACGTCGATATATGCAATAAAAACAGAACTTCTCCCCTTTTCAATATCTTACTCAGTATTTTAACGAGAAACAAATAGTTGATTGAAAATGAAGTATTTAAGGTTATTATCTAATCAATTATGTGTTTGCATCATTTTTATCGTATATATAATGAATTAATACCCATAGACTGAAAATTCACAAAAACGTGGAAAAACGGCAAAATATTGCCTAATTCGATGATATTTTGTTTAAATCACATAAAGGAAAAGGGGATGATAAACGTCAAAATATTGCTAAATTCGATGATTTTTCGTACGAAACAAAATGCAAGAAAACTTGCTTAAAATGCAATATTATGCGAAATTCTGAGATTTGAAGGCCAAATCACATATCGTGATACTACATGAAATAGTATCGAAATATTGGTAAAAATGAATATATTTGCGTAATATCAAACTACATGATTAACGTGAAAAAGTCACTATTTTACCATATTTGAGGATTTTAACTTCAAATCATAGAGCGAGGTTTCGTATTATTTAGATCCAAGAAAAGACATATGACAATGTTGTTTCCAATACAAATGATAAAAATCAATGTGTTTTCATTAGAATTAACTAAAATGTTCCTGATTTTCCGTTTATATTACCGATGGAAGATGTACACGTAAAACCGCTCTATTCCGGCTGAAACGTCGATATATGCAATAAAAACAGAACTTCTCCCCTTTTCAATATCTTACTCAGTATTTTAACGAGAAACAAATAGTTGATTGAAAATGAAGTATTTAAGGTTATTATCTAATCAATTATGTGTTTGCATCATTTTTATCGTATATATAATGAATTAATACCCATAGACTGAAAATTCACAAAAACGTGGAAAAACGGCAAAATATTGCCTAATTCGATGATATTTTGTTTAAATCACATAAAGGAAAAGGGGATGATAAACGTCAAAATATTGCTAAATTCGATGATTTTTCGTACGAAACAAAATGCAAGAAAACTTGCTTAAAATGCAATATTATGCGAAATTCTGAGATTTGAAGGCCAAATCACATATCGTGATACTACATGAAATAGTATCGAAATATTGGTAAAAATGAATATATTTACGTAATATCAAACTACATGATTAACGTGAAAAAGTCACTATTTAACCATATTTGAGGATTTTAACTTCAAATCATAGAGCGAGGTTTCGTATTATTTAGATCCAAGAAAAGACATATGACAATGTTGTTTCCAATACAAATGATAAAAAACAATGTGTTTTCATTAGAATTAACTAAAATGTTCCTGATTTTCCGTTTATATTACCGATGGAAGATGTACACGTAAAACCGCTCTAATCCGGCTGAAACGTCGATATATGCAATAAAAACCGAACTTCTCCCCTTTTCAATATCTTACTCAGTATTTTAACGAGAAACAAATAGATGATTGAAAATGAAGTATTTAAGGTTATTTATCTAATCAATTATGTGTTTGCATCATTTTTATCGTATATATAATGAATTAATACCCATAGACTGAAAATTCACAAAAACGTGGAAAAACGGCAAAATATTGCCTAATTCGATGATATTTTGTTTAAATCACATAAAGGAAAAGGGGATGATAAACGTCAAAATATTGCTAAATTCGATGATTTTTCGTACGAAACAAAATGCAAGAAAACTTGCTTTAAATGCAATATTATGCGAAATTCTGAGATTTGAAGGCCAAATCACATATCGTGATACTACATGAAATAGTATCGAAATATTGGTAAAAATGAATATATATGCGTAATATCAAAATATATGAAAATGTGAAAAAGTCACTATTTAACCATATTTGAGGATTTTAACTTCAAATCATAGAGCGAGATTTCGTATTATTTAGATCCAAGAAAAGACATATGACAATGTTGTTTCCAATACAAATGATAAAAATCAATGTGTTTTCATTAGAATTAAATAAAATGTTCCTGATTTTCCGTTTATATTACCGATGGAAGATGTACACGAAATCCGCTCTATTCCGGCTGAAACGTCGATATATGCAATAAAAACAGAACTTCTCCCCTTTTCAATATCTTACTCAGTATTTTAACGAGAAACAAATAGTTGATTGAAAATGAAGTATTTAAGGTTATTATCTAATCAATTATGTGTTTGCATCATTTTTATCGTATATATAATGAATTAATACCCATAGACTGAAAATTCACAAAAACGTGGAAAAACGGCAAAATATTGCCTAATTCGATGATATTTTGTTTAAATCACATAAAGGAAAAGGGGATGATAAACGTCAAAATATTGCTAAATTCGATGATTTTTCGTACGAAACAAAATGCAAGAAAACTTGCTTAAAATGCAATATTATGCGAAATTCTGAGATTTGAAGGCCAAATCACATATCGTGATACTACATGAAATAGTATCGAAATATTGGTAAAAATGAATATATTTGCGTAATATCAAACTACATGATTAACGTGAAAAAGTCACTATTTAACCATATTTGAGGATTTTAACTTCAAATCATAGAGCGAGGTTTCGTATTATTTAGATCCAAGAAAAGACATATGACAATGTTGTTTCCAATACAAATGATAAAAATCAATGTGTTTTCATTAGAATTAACTAAAATGTTCCTGATTTTCCGTTTATATTACCGATGGAAGATGTACACGTAAAACCGCTCTAATCCGGCTGAAACGTCGATATATGCAATAAAAACCGAACTTCTCCCCTTTTCAATATCTTACTCAGTATTTTAACGAGAAACAAATAGTTGATTGAAAATGAAGTATTTAAGGTTATTATCTAATCAATTATGTGTTTGCATCATTTTTATCGTATATATAATGAATTAATACCCATAGACTGAAAATTCACAAAAACGTGGAAAAACGGCAAAATATTGCCTAATTCGATGATATTTTGTTTAAATCACATAAAGGAAAAGGGGATGATAAACGTCAAAATATTGCTAAATTCGATGATTTTTCGTACGAAACAAAATGCAAGAAAACTTGCTTAAAATGCAATATTATGCGAAATTCTGAGATTTGAAGGCCAAATCACATATCGTGATACTACATGAAATAGTATCGAAATATTGGTAAAAATGAATATATTTACGTAATATCAAACTACATGAAAAACGTGAAAAAGTCACTATATTACCATATTTGAGGATTTTAACTTCAAATCATAGAGCGAGGTTTCGTATTATTTAGATCCAAGAAAAGACATATGACAATGTTGTTTCCAATACAAATGATAAAAACAATGTGTTTTCATTAGAATTAACTAAAATGTTCCTGATTTTCCGTTTATATTACCGATGGAAGATGTACACGTAAAACCGCTCTAATCCGGCTGAAACGTCGATATATGCAATAAAAACAGAACTTCTCCCCTTTTCAATATCTTACTCAGTATTTTAACGAGAAACAAATAGTTGATTGAAAATGAAGTATTTAAGGTTATTATCTAATCAATTATGTGTTTGCATCATTTTTATCGTATATATAATGAATTAATACCCATAAACTGAAAATTCACAAAAACGTGGAAAAACGGCAAAATATTGCCTAATTCGATGATATTTTGTTTAAATCACATAAAGGAAAAGGGGATGATAAACGTCAAAATATTGCTAAATTCGATGATTTTTCGTACGAAACAAAATGCAAGAAAACTTGCTTAAAATGCAATATTATGCGAAATTCTGAGATTTGAAGGCCAAATCACATATCGTGATACTACATGAAATAGTATCGAAATATTGGTAAAAATGAATATATTTGCGTAATATCAAACTACATGATTAACGTGAAAAAGTCACTATTTAACCATATTTGAGGATTTTAACTTCAAATCATAGAGCGAGGTTTCGTATTATTTAGATCCAAGAAAAGACATATGACAATGTTGTTTCCAATACAAATGATAAAAATCAATGTGTTTTCATTAGAATTAACTAAAATGTTCCTGATTTTCCGTTTATATTACCGATGGAAGATGTACACGAAAACCGCTCTATTCCGGCTGAAACGTCGATATATGCAATAAAAACAGAACTTCTCCCCTTTTCAATATCTTACTCAGTATTTTAACGAGAAACAAATAGATGATTGAAAATGAAGTATTTAAGGTTATTATCTAATCAATTATGTGTTTGCATCATTTTTATCGTATATATAATGAATTAATACCCATAGACTGAAAATTCACAAAAACGTGGAAAAACGGCAAAATATTGCCTAATTCGATGATATTTTGTTTAAATCACATAAAGGAAAAGGGGATGATAAACGTCAAAATATTGCTAAATTCGATGATTTTTCGTACGAAACAAAATGCAAGAAAACTTGCTTAAAATGCAATATTATGCGAAATTCTGAGATTTGAAGGCCAAATCACATATCGTGATACTACATGAAATAGTATCGAAATATTGGTAAAAATGAATATATTTACGTAATATCAAACTACATGATTAACGTGAAAAAGTCACTATTTAACCATATTTGAGGATTTTAACTTCAAATCATAGAGCGAGGTTTCGTATTATTTAGATCCAAGAAAAGACATATGACAATGTTGTTTCCAATACAAATGATAAAAACCAATGTGTTTTCATTAGAATTAACTAAAATGTTCCTGATTTTCCGTTTATATTACCGATGGAAGATGTACACGTAAAACCGCTCTAATCCGGCTGAAACGTCGATATATGCAATAAAAACAGAACTTCTCCCCTTTTCAATATCTTACTCAGTATTTTAACGAGAAACAAATAGTTATTGAAAATGAAGTATTTAAGGTTATTTTCTAATCAATTATGTGTTTGCATCATTTTTATCGTATATATAATGAATTAATACCCATAAACTGAAAATTCACAAAAACGTGGAAAAACGGCAAAATATTGCCTAATTCGATGATATTTTGTTTAAATCACATAAAGGAAAAGGGGATGATAAACGTCAAAATATTGCTAAATTCGATGATTTTTCGTACGAAACAAAATGCAAGAAAACTTGCTTAAAATGCAATATTATGCGAAATTCTGAGATTTGAAGGCCAAATCACATATCGTGATACTACATGAAATAGTATCGAAATATTGGTAAAAATGAATATATTTGCGTAATATCAAACTACATGATTAACGTGAAAAAGTCACTATTTAACCATATTTGAGGATTTTAACTTCAAATCATAGAGCGAGGTTTCGTATTATTTAGATCCAAGAAAAGACATATGACAATGTTGTTTCCAATACAAATGATAAAAAACAATGTGTTTTCATTAGAATTAACTAAAATGTTCCTGATTTTCCGTTTATATTACCGATGGAAGATGTACACGTAAAACCGCTCTAATCCGGCTGAAACGTCGATATATGCAATAAAAACAGAACTTCTCCCCTTTTCAATATCTTACTCAGTATTTTAACGAGAAACAAATAGTTGATTGAAAATGAAGTATTTAAGGTTATTATCTAATCAATTATGTGTTTGCATCATTTTTATCGTATATATAATGAATTAATACCCATAGACTGAAAATTCACAAAAACGTGGAAAAACGGCAAAATATTGCCTAATTCGATGATATTTTGTTTAAATCACATAAAGGAAAAGGGGATGATAAACGTCAAAATATTGCTAAATTCGATGATTTTTCGTACGAAACAAAATGCAAGAAAACTTGCTTAAAATGCAATATTATGCGAAATTCTGAGATTTGAAGGCCAAATCACATATCGTGATACTACATGAAATAGTATCGAAATATTGGTAAAAATGAATATATTTGCGTAATATCAAACTACATGAAAAACGTGAAAAAGTCACTATTTAACCATATTTGAGGATTTTAACTTCAAATCATAGAGCGAGGTTTCGTATTATTTAGATCCAAGAAAAGACATATGACAATGTTGTTTCCAATACAAATGATAAAAATCAATGTGTTTTCATTAGAATTAACTAAAATGTTCCTGATTTTCCGTTTATATTACCGATGGAAGATATACACGTAAAACCGCTCTAATCCGGCTGAAACGTCGATATATGCAATAAAAACCGAACTTCTCCCCTTTTCAATATCTTACTCAGTATTTTAACGAGAAACAAATAGATGATTGAAAATGAAGTATTTAAGGTTATTATCTAATCAATTATGTGTTTGCATCATTTTTATCGTATATATAATGAATTAATACCCATAGACTGAAAATTCACAAAAACGTGGAAAAACGGCAAAATATTGCCTAATTCGATGATATTTTGTTTAAATCACATAAAGGAAAAGGGGATGATAAACGTCAAAATATTGCTAAATTCGATGATTTTTCGTACGAAACAAAATGCAAG
>NW_025559354.1:0-13459 GCF_020424385.1 Procambarus clarkii
AGAGAGAGAGAGAGAGAGAGAGAGAGAGAGAGAGAGAGAGAGAGAGAGAGAGAGAGAGAGAGAGAGAGAGAGAGAGAGAGAGAGAGAAACAGAGAGAGAGAGAGAGGACAGAGAGAGACAGAGAGAGGGAGAGAGAGAGAGTGTGTGTGTACTCACATATATGTACCTGGATCTGTTTACAATGCCAAACTTCAACTCCAAAGGCAGGCGATGAGTCACAATAACGTGGCTGAAGTATGTTGACCAGACCACACACTAGAAGTTGAGGGACGACGACGTTTTGGTCCGTCCTGGACCATTCTCAAGACCATTCTCAATCGACTTGAGAATGGTCCAGGACGGACCGAAACGTCGTCGTCCCTTCAACTTCTAGTACGTGGTCTGGTCAACTTCAACTCCAAACCAGCCCGAATATATGTTGAAATAATTAAATGTTTTTATTAACCCAATCAGACCCCACGTACTAATAGTCGCATACTAATACATTTAATAGATGCGTACACTAAGGGACTCACACATTAACAAACACACACTAACAGACTCACACACTAACAGACACACAATAACAGACACACATTAACAGATTGACACACCAACAGACTCACACACCAACAGACTCACACACTAAGAGACTCACACAAGGCTAACAGACTAACAAACTTGCTCAAGGTGACACAGATGGAAATAGAGTACCCAAATGAGCCACACAGACATTAGAGAGAACTTTTTCAGTGTCAGCGTAGTTAGTAAATGGAAATCACTAGGAAGTGATGTGGTGCAGGCTGAAACCATACGCATTTTCAAATGAAGATATGATAGAACCTAGTAAGCTCAGGAATCTGTACATCAGTTGATTGACGGTTGAGAGGCGGAACCTAAGAGCCAAAGCTCAACCCCCGCAAGCACAAATAGGTGAATACACACTAACAGACTCACACACACACCCATTACATAGAGGGAAACTGGGAACGCAAATGAGTCATAGACACACCAGACAGAACCTTTTTAGTGTTAGAACTGTCAATAAATGGAATTGGTTACATGTAGAAGTGGTTGAAGCTAATTCAATTCAAAATTATATATATAATTAGGATAACAGTGTGAGAAATGAGACGTTGCATTACCTAAGAACGTTCGGAAGCCGGAGACTAGGAGCCTACCTCGACCCTACAAGAACATCTAGGTTTGTACACACTAACAGACTCACACATTGTTTAGCAGACTCACACACCATTTAACAGACTTACACACTATTTAACAGACTCGCACACTTTTTAACAGAAACACACATACTCAACACAGTTGAGAGGCGGGACCAAAGAGCAAGAGCTCAACCCCCGCAAGCATAACTAGTTGAGCACAACTAGGTGAGTACACACTATTTAAAAGAAACAAACGCTATTTAACAGATTCACACACTATTTAACAGACTCGTACACTATTTAACAGACTCGCACATTATTTAACAGAAACACACACTATTTAACATTCCACTTACATTCCAACAGACTGGGACTCCATCAGAATCCCAGTCCCAAAGTCAAGATTCACACTCAGCAGAGTCCAAGAGAAACATACTTACAGACTAACATACAAGCAGATAAACATACTAACTGACCAACATACTAACAAGTAAATATACTAACAGACTAACAGACTCACTGGCCTAACAAGACGAACGCTAGCTTGAAAGGATATAAATTTGACCTGCTTGGCACGAGCCAATAAGCCTTGTGTAGTGTTCTTAATTCTTGTGCTTTTACTACCACATTAAAAGAAAAACTGATAATGTTGTGCAACACTTAGTTCATTTATATGCAAAATTTTCTTTCTAATCCTAACACGAGAGTTATATATCTTCATTTAAAAAGGAGATATGTTCAAAAATATATTACAGCTGCTCGACATTATAGTCTGATCTCAGGAGGAAGTTAGCCTAAGCCAGATGCGTATTTTGTTTTCTTCCAGCAAGTTAATGGTCCGCATCTGGCCTCTAAGGAAAATGCGTTTAATTAATGCGTATTAATTTGTGCTTAGAGCATCGCACGCTAATTTAATCCAGTGTTCTATTTTGTTTTAGGGAGGAAGGTCTTCCTCACGTTGGTCTCGTTTACTGTAAAGGTTTATTGGTTACTTTTTCGTCTCATTTAGCTCGTCTCATTATTCTTGTCATGTACCGTCTGGGTAACTTGGGTACATTGTTGTGTTTAAGCTGACACTAAACACAAATGGTCACATGCTATATATTTACAATTCCAAATATTTATTCTGTGGTTCATGAATCTGTTTGTTTGTCTGTCCGTCTGTCTGTCTGTCTGTCTGTCTGTCTGTCTGTCTGTCTGTCTGTCTGTCTGTCTGTCTGTCTGTCTGTCTGTCTGTCTGTCTGTCTGTCTGTCCGTCTGTCTGTCTGTCTGTCTGTCTGTCTGTCTGTCTGTCTGTCTGTCTGTCTGTCTGTCTGTCTGTCTGTCTGTCTGTCTGTCTGTTTCCTTAAATAACATATTTAAATACTCCATCGCGCTGGTGGTAAGACACTCGCCCCGCACTTTCCGAGCGATTTGGCCAGGGTTCGTATCCTGGCCGGGCCGGGGAGGATTGACTAGATGCCAATCCTTAACAGTACGCCTCTTTTCACACAACAGTGAATGGGTACCTGTTTGTTAAGCGATTTGACGGGTCGTATGCCATGGAAAATTAGGAGTAAGGACCTGCCCGAAAGGCTATGCATGTTAGTGGTTTCACAAGAATGTAGGAACTCTTTTAAATATAAATAAAGAAGCAAATATGGAGTCAACCATGAAAAAAGCATTTAGACTTAGTATTAGTAAGCAGACACAATAAATACCATCAAAATCGTGAGTGACTTTGGGTACATAGATCATAAGGAAACCAGATTAAATAGCATATAATAATGAGAGAAAATTATTATTCAGACTGAATTTCTTAAAATTAATTTTGAAGGATTAGAAGATTTCTTAGGATTTGTTGATTTGACAAATCTGAACATAGGAAGTGGCCTACTTTTTGTCATTCTCAGGTAAATGTTAATGAGAACGATATTGGCGATACATTAAATAAGTTATTTTGACCCTGTATTTACTAGATATGAATTCATTATAGTGCTTAAAGTATGTAGACTTTGCAGAGGATAGGTTGACTAGTTTAGTGGTTGCCAGGAAGGATGTTATTAAACAAATTGAGAATTTAAAACCAAACATGTCCCCAGGGTAAAGTGAAATACTTCCCTAGGGTATTTAATGAATGTACAGAAGAACATGATGAGACGTTATTTTAGATGTTCAATAAATCATTAGAGTTGAGCAGAGTACCGTATAACCACGAAAGGGAATTAAACAATAAATTACCTGACTGCCTTCATGTAAATCAACACATCATCCAAAGTATAGACAATACAATACAATACTTTATATATAGATGCAGGAAACAAAGAAATTGACATATGAGGTGAAAACTTCACATTTTATTTGTGACATATACTATGTCAAAGACCCAAATATTTGAAATTAAAAATTTCGTAACATAAATTTCCTTAAATAAGTGGCCAAATATTCAAAGCTTTATTTATACGTTTGTAAAACAAATTTCACCAAATTGAGTGGAAGAGGACTTCGTCAATCGAAAATTAACAAAACATTTTTAACAGAAAAATTATTGAATCTGCATTAACATAAATTACAAAGCCATACAACTTGAGTATTAGTAATTGTTTGCATACTTTAGTGACATTTTTAATTGCTAAATTGAACACGATCTTAGTAATACGATTAATAAGCATCTAACCCGAAGGAATATTAGCTCTAATAACGCACATGAACTTTCCACTCCGCCATCTGCAGTTTTCACAATGTTTATGTTCATGAACAAATATTATAATGACAATATTTGTTCACCTTGCATGTCACCTTCCTTATTTTTTTGCCTATATTTCTCAAGTACTGTATTGCAATGGTTATACGTTTGAAGATTTACCGAGTTACACAAAAGCATTCAAGTAATTTCTGGTTTAATTTTCCCATCGTGGATATTATTCACATTATTAAATATATATATATATATATATATATATATATATATATATATATATATATATATATATATACACACATATATATATATATATATATATATATATATATATATATATATATATATATATATATATATATATATATATATATAATTTTTTAACGGGCAGGATGGTAACTTCACCAGTCACCATCACCCCAAACAGCTCTTCTTGATGGAGTAATCATGAGCTTCGGGATCCAGTAAAAAAACAGAGATTTTGGTATGGCTATTGAGAACCCTCACTTCATTGTTAGCATCCACGACAAATTGTACAGCCATGTACAGCCAATTGTACTGGCTGCACCCTGCCAGCCGGAGTGTACAAGCTAACAGGTTAACAGCCCTCAAAAGCCCACAATTTCACCCTAATGACCCATCTCTCTCTGTCTCTCATTCTCTCTCTCTCTCTCTCTCTCTCTCTCTCTCTCTCTCTCTCTCTCTCTCTCTCTCTCTCTCTCTCTCTCTCTCTCTCTCTCTCTCTCTCTCTCTCTCTCTCACACACACATATACTTTCATCCTCTCAACACATACATCCGACCTGTCCACACTCATGGCCCCACTAACATCCTCCTTCAAGTATGATAGCCAAGAGACACATAATGGATAATATCCATGTTGAGTTGATGACAAACCTGTTGCTCCATCAACAAAAGCGCGGTGCTCCTTCCTCATTAATTCAGATAAATCCCAAAGTTCCTACCACCCTCCGGTTGCGAGCAACGGTTACCTTCATCAACAGTCAGGAGAAAAACTATCATCAATTTAAATTCATGTGCTAATATTATTAAGGGCAGCTAATTTTCAATTAAATATTTAAAATTATTCAAAACCGCTCTTGATGATAGACAAAATTGTCCTTGGTTAACTGACCTACGTGTAAGGTTCTGGTTATTAGGTACTTAAAATATTATGTATATATTATATGTGGTGGAATAGAAAAATAGAGATAGAGAAACAGAAAGAGAGAGAGAGAGAGAGAGAGAGAGAGAGAGAGAGAGAGAGAGAGAGAGAGAGAGAGAGAGAGAGAGAGAGAGAGAGAGAGAGAGAGAGAGAGAGAGAGAGAGAGAGAGAGAGAGAGAGGGGGGGGAGGGAGAGAGAGAGAGATTAATTAAACAAAGAGAATGAGAAAAAGAGAGCTAGAAAAATAAAGAGAGGGATAATGCAACAGTAAAAGTCAATTGCGTTCTAGTTCCCGTAGCTTCTGATTTATTAAACAACCCCCAGAATTTTAATTTTCAAAATGTCCGTTTAATTTTCCATAAATAGTTTGCATACATTTTCTGGGATTATATTTTCTTATCCCTGTTATGTTTCTGTGATTTAAACCATGATTATACTTTCGGAAAGGTTTTGATGTCCTGAGAATTTCTTAGGATATTCACATAGCTCTTAGAAATTATACCAGTAATATTTTACTGGTATATTTTGCTAACGTTAGAAATGTTACTACTATTACTATTAATAAATAATAAAAATAATATAGGAGGAAAAACCCACACTTGAGTGTTTGTGAAATTTATGTATGGAATTGGCACAAAGTCTTTTGCACTCTACTGAGTGCTTTGTCAAGGTCTGAGTGAGTGATTAAGACGAGACTTACATCTCGAACGTCTTAAAAGGCTGTTATCCGTTGTTGTTTGTGTTTTTAGATTGAGCTACTCGGAAAAAAAGTCCCAAGTAACACGGGCTATGGTGAGCCCGTTGTGGACTTACCTGGTACAGGAGCGGGGCTGTAACTGTGCCTGCTATCCTGGCTGCTGTATAGAAATATTGTTATGTGTCCTTTCTGTAATCCTGCTATTCTCAGAACTGGAGTTGTTATTAATAGAGGTGTTCGTCCGGATGCAATCCCTCGTAACCCTCTCAATACCCTAAGGAACGTGGCTAATTGGACTGCTTTCATTCATCCATTTAGTGAGATCCAATTTTAAATAACTCAGAATCATTTTCCTAGTAAAGCTATTCTGAGAAGTCAAGTTTTTGTTGTCAGCGAAAGTATTCAGCGTATTTATTAGAACTCCTTCCACTACCCTTCTTGTTCTAATATCATTACTTATAGATTATTTAACATTTCTTAAAATCAATATTGTTTTGATTTTGATCCTTTTCCCAACTATGGTTTGTTGTAATAATTCTATGGTAACAGTAATAATTCACTGTTACCAATCATAATTCTACATGGTTTCTTATGTTCTTCAATTCTGATCTCAGGTTTTGTCCTGTTTCCCACACATAAACTTCACAACAATCTCTACAAGATAATATATAAACGCCTCCGAGATTTCCAGTCTCTCCTTTTCTATTCTTACTAATCCTTTCCCTAATTGTATTTGGGTAATTGAAAACGATTTTATGTTTTTGTATCTGTTACGGGTCAGTTTACTTAAAAACAGGGTTATAAGGCAATTTCAAAACTATTTTGTTATCAGGATTCCAAGGGCGTCTCTCAGTTTTAGTGTATAGGATGCATTTAGCTTAATTGTGTGATTTTTCAATTAACCATGAGGAATAACCTAAATCCACAAAAACTCTTAATTATTTAAGTTCAGCTACTAGGTAAGACGGGTCACAAATTCTATACACTTCTTTTAGCATCCAGGTGAACACCTCTATTAGCATCAACTCCAGTTCTCAGAGTAATAAGATTACAGAAAGGACACATGCCCATAAATCCGTTGAAGACATTACCGCAGGAACATCAGCAGTCGGGAATAGAGGTGACCTGGTCAGACGGTCAAGAAGGATAACAAGATTACCAGGATAGCAGCCCCATTAGACGTTGAGATGTAAGTCTCGTCCTAATCACACACTCAGGCCTTGACAAAGAAGGAGAGTGCAAAATATTTGGTGTAAATTCCTCACGTAAGTTTCATAATTACACGTGTGGGTTTGTATTCTATGTGATTATATCCATAAGAAGACATTACCATTACTAGTACTAATAATAATAAAGATTGCCATGAAGTGTTTCGATGATCACCACCTGGTGATCATGGTGACCATACTTACCATGATGACCATACCTGCCATGATGACCAACACCTGGTCATCACTAGGTGTTAATCAAGTTCCAATTTGATCATATGAGGTCAGATAGTTTTAACCTGTTAAGTTAAAGTTCAAGAAACTTGAGATAATAATCAAATGCATATCAGAGGACAGTGTAGTTAAAGCTCCTCATACTCTCCGAATTACAACTCTCATATTTCCAGGGAGTGATGGAAAGTCTTAATAGATTAATATTGAGAGAAATATCCCCTAGAATACCATGTGCATATTTGGATCCTGTCCCTCTAAGATGTTCAAATTATTATGTATCACTCTTGCCTGAGCTGCAAGGTTAACAGTTTTGGAAATTTTAAGTGTTCCTAATAATTTACATGTTTAATTGAATAGACTCAGACAGTTCAGTAGCAATTGTCTTTTGCATGTTTTCTATGTCAGTAAATTGTCTGGGTTTGAATGAGGCAGTTAATGTGTTACAGTGTTCCGATGTAAACAGTACTGGAGTCTTAAAAAAGTAGAGTAATAACAATAAAATCCCACTAATGTGGTATCTATCAATGAGTAATTCCACCAGGGCTGAGGCGGGCGCGAACCTACGACCTCGGCTATATATATATATATATATATATATATATATATATATATATATATATATATATATATATATATATATATATATATATGTCGTACCTAGTAGCCAGAATGCACTTCTCGGCCTACTATGCAGGCCCCGATTTGCCGAATAAACCAAGTTTTCCTGAATTAATATATTTTCTCTATTTTTTTTCTTATGGAATGATAAAGCTACCCATTTCATTATGTATGAGGTCAATTATTTTTATTGGAGTTGAAATTAATGTAGATATATGACCGAACCTAACCAACTCTACCTAACCTAACCTAACTTAACTTAATAGGTTAGGTTAGGTTAGGTAGCCGAAAAAGTTAGGTTAGGTTAGGTTAGGTAGGTTAGGTAGTCGAAAAACATTGGCTTGGCTTATTAGGGAAATTGGGCCTTGCATAGTAGGCTGAGAAGTGCGTTCTGGCTACTAGGTACGACATATATATAAATATATATATATATATATATATATATATGTCGTACCTAGTAGCCAGAACTCACTTCTTAGCCTACTATTCAAGGCCCGATTTGCCTAATAAGCCAAGTTTTCCTGAATTAATATATTTACTATAATTTTTTTCTCATGAAATGATAGAGCAACCCTTTTCTCTATGTATGAGGTCAATTTTTTTTTATTGGAGTTAAAATTAACGTAGATATATGACCGAACCTAACCAACCCTACCTAACCTAACCTAACCTATATTTATAGGTAAGGTTAGGTTAGGTAGCCAAAAAAAGCTAGGTTAGGTTAGGTTAGGTAGGTTAGGTAGACGAAAAAACATTAATTCATGAAAACTTGGCTTATTAGGCAAATCGGCCCTTGAATAGTAGGCTGAGAAGTGCGTTCTGGCTATTAGGTACGACATATGTCTATATATATATATATATATATATATATATAATATATATATATATATATATATATATATATATATATATATATATATATATATATATATATATATATATATATATATATATATATATATATATATATATATATATATATATATATATGTCGTACCTAGTAGCCAGAACTCACTTTTCAGCCTACAATGCAAGGCCCGATTTGCCTAATAAGCCAAGTTTCCATGAATTAATATATTTTCTCTAATTTTTTTCTTATGAAATGATAAAGCAACCCATTTCATTATGTAAGAGGTCAATTTTTTTTATTGGAGTTAAAATTAACGTAGATATATGACCGAACCTAACCAACCCTACCTAACCTAACCTAACCTATCTTAATAGGTTAGGTTAGGTTAGGTAGCCGAAAAAGTTAGGTTAGGTTAGGTTAGGTAGGTTAGGTAGTCGAAAAGCAATTAATTCATGAAAACTTGGCTTATTAGGCAAATCGGGCCTTGCATAGTAGGCTCAGAAGTGAGTTCTGGCTACTAGGTACGACATATATATATATATATATACATATATATACATATATATATATATATATATATATATATATATATATATATATATATATATATATATATATAATATATATATATATATATATATATATATATATATATATATATATATATATATATATATAATAAACAACAGCTCAATTCATATGCAATTCACATAAAATAATTAAATGAAAATGAAAATAAATCAAAATCTATGAAAATTCATCAATGCAATCAAAAACATTGAAACGGAATTGTAACATATTTAGTATAGCATGTATGTTGTTCTTACATGCAACAGATGGCGCTTTTTTTCAAAAAAATCATAGTTTTACCTGTCACAGATGTGGCATTTATACTTATACTTACAAAATGAACGGTATAGTAAACAACACAGCTCAATTTCAACACAATGTCACAAAATAATTCAATAAAATAAATCGAAATCTATGAAAATAAAATTTATCAATGCAATCGGTAACATTGAAATGTAATTCGTGATATATTTAGTATCGCGTGCATGTTGCTATAATGAGCAACAGATGGCGCTGTTTTTCAAAACCGCATGTTTTTACCTGTCACAGGGGTGGCATCTATATAGTAAGTATATAAAAAGACGCCTATTCGAATGCAACGTTGTGTCAAAATTTCAGAGGAATTGATGAAGAACTTTCGGAGATTGCAGCGTGTGTTGCACTTACGTCCAACAAATGGTGCTTTAAAAAAAAATAAAAAAAAAAAAATAAAAAAAATTCTGTCACATGTGAAGCATGTATATAGTAGATATATAAAAAGACGTGCCTATTCAAATGCAACGTTGTGTCAAAATTTCAAAGCAATCGATAAAGAGGTTTCGAAGATTTCCCTCACATAAAAAACACAGTTTTTCAGAAAAAGTATATATTTCTACCGTCACAGACCTGACATCTATAGAGTATGTATATAAAAACTTGCTCAGGTGCGAATGGAACGTTGTGGGAAAACTTCAAAGCAATTGGTGAAGAACTTTCGGAGATTAGTGGTTATGCACAAACGAACATTTTCATTTTTATTTATATAGATATCATGTTATATGTCACGTTAGTGTCATTTTTTTTTTCTATGTATTTGGGGCGTAAGGTGTAGGACCACTCTGTCCTTCCACCCGAGTGCTTGTGGGTCATATGTAAAAATTTGGACTGGCTCCAGATTTCTCTGATTTCAAAAGGAATCCGGCTGCATGATTATACAAGTCGGTGATGATCAAGTAGTGGAGTATGTAGTTGGCAATCACACAAATGAACTCTAGACACTCATACAGTGCAGCAGACGAACGCAGACACACGCAGACTTACAGACAAACACCTGCTAACACAAAAAGAACTGCACAAATATTGTATGCTTGTTTTATGATGCTTGAAACACGTATTTCAATTAAAATCTGAAAACTATTTACATTCGCTTTTGACAAAACCTAAAAATGTTACAACGAATGATGAAAACAATTGAAGGGAATGTGATTCAGTATTGTATATAAGCAAAATTCAATGCGATATATAGGAAAAATTGCATAAGTGCATTATTGGTTACAGCAGTAATTTAAGCAAAATTAATAATTCTCATTAAACTGAGGAATATAAAAACTCATTATATATCTAATTTCCAACCCAGTTGCTACTTAGATGAAATCAAAGGTGTCCTGGAAGAGACATCGTGGTGCTTTGTGCTAAGTAATGTTTTGGAGTATGAGAAAATGCTCAATACATATTTTTTTCTGGGATTACCATCCATAACAGTAGCTACGTGATAATCAGTTACGGTGGATGAAGAACACATCATGTAAGCATTAAGAGACGGTATATTAAGTACACGTGATGCAAGCATTAAGAGACAGTGTATAAAGAAGACATGATGCAAGTATTAAGAGACAGTGTATAAAGAAGACATGATGCAAGTATTAAGAGACAGTGTATGAAGAAGACGACGCAACCATTGACAGACGGGGGTATGAAGAAGACATGATACTAGCTTTAAGAGACAGTGTATAAAGAAGATATGATGTAAGCATTAATTTATCATCTCAGATCAAATCATAGTTTTTACCATAAACGTGTGGTCTTATTCACAAACATAAAGAAAACAAGCGAAGCTTTACCAATCCCTACTCTGTTGAGGTCAGCTGCATACTAAGTGGCTAGTGAAAATTTTATCTTAATTAGTAACAAAGATGAAATATGTATATGCTAAATAACTCTGGTGAGTTTCGACGTGAGGGACTTTATTTACCAAGATTCCAATGGATGCTTTGTGAAAAAGACTTTAGGACGAACTCCCTAAAAATGACTAAGGTCTACCTTTATTCACCATTATGGAAATGACTAAATCCTTCGCTAAAGACAACAAATAATCCATTAGCTTTGTTTTTCATGCTTTACTTTTCCCTAATTAAACCTCACATCTGCAATTTGCAGTGTGCGAAGTCTGTTAATGTCACATTTGTAAATCAGGATAGAAAAATATTTTATAATCCTAAACCAAGTACGATTTTTTTTAATAATTTGGTGCTTCACTTCATGGAAAATATGACACAAAATATCTCGTATATTGAAATATTTTGATATCAGAGAGGCTCTTAACCTAGATTAAAAAGAATTATGTTTATTATAAATTTGCCTACTCTACTGGTGAATGTTTTTACTATATTCCCTGCAGAGAATGTGATAAGGTGTACATTGGTAAATTTGAGAAATCTTCAGAGAAACATATTAGCACTTGTTCAAAGTTGGAAAGGGCCAAAAATCTAATTTAGTGGAATGGTTGAACGCAATTAGCCTTAGAAAGATAATATTATTGAATCGAGCAAAATTTTTTACAAAGATAAATTCCCTGAAAATGCTCCAAAATATGTATGAAATTGATCCATTTCTGGTATCAAAGATCGCATCTAGAATTATTTATAATTCTTAAATAGACCCATTAAATGTAACTTTCTCCGGGAAGTAAACAAGGATTGACAGATTAGGTCAATATTTTCTTGTTGGATTCGTTTTCTTTTCAGATGTTTAGTAATCAAATTTCAAACAGGTATCCAGCTAAGAAACTGATCACAATCACAATCTTCTAACAACACGTTGTGTGTTTCTTGGATGAAAATTTAAGTTAGAAATTTTACCTTACATCTAGTCGGATGTTAATAAACGAGACAACAATTTAGAGTAAATAATAATGTTCTGGGAAGTTTCATATCACTTTTCTTGATATAACGATAATAAAAGTCTTGAATTAATGGTCAGTTTCCTCACTAATGTGATGTCTGTCTGCTTGTCACTATCGAGTCAATCAAATGTCTCGTCGTCAACCTTATATATAGCACATAAATATATGTTGTGCGCCATCGAAATTGTTTCTGTAACAGAGGGAATTAATCTGTATTACTTAAGACAAAGCGTAAATATTTAATGGTCAGAAATGTTGGTTTAAATAATATCATGTGATTCTGCTTGATTCCTTCCTGGATTGGCCTTGTGTGGGTGCAACTATGCATCTTTCTGACGAAACTCTTCATGGAGCACAAATATTAAACTATTTTTATATCTCCTTCGGTTATTTACGTTTAATATTCCTTGCTGTATTGACATACTTTCAGGAAAATAATGTAAAACCATTTGGGGAAAGCTTAGGATTTTTAGGGCTTTTGGCACATTAGAAATTGAAGTTCTCGCTCTGCTGGGCACTATAGGCTCCTCTTTATGATGTCGCTAACTTCAATGCGTCTTAAACTTCTACCCCTTTTTACTCTTGGATTGCCACTTGATGATTTGTGATCGAAGTTTTACCGTCTTTTTGCATTTATGTTAATTTTCATAAAGAAGAGCTTTATCGCTCACATTCATGTTTTCTTTCATCACTGAAAAATTTGTAATTTTTTCAAAGATCGTTAATACATGTCTCAATAGAAAGGTGAATAAAGCAATCCACAGTAATACTATCTCCACCAACTGCCGATATGTTTTCTTTACCTAAATCTGAGTTTCAATACCAAGTTGTCTCAGAACTTGGCTACTGTCCAATGCTAAAGAGAGGCGTGTCTCTTGATTTACCTTCTAACGAAGTCTAGTTGGATAAACTAGGATACGTCCTGCATTCTCCTATATACGTTACCTATTTATATGTTGTGCCTATGAACTATCAAAAGAGGGAAAAGTCACTAAGGGCACAACAATAGTTATCTCACCCTCCAGAAAGTACACTTTATTCTTAAACGTAGGCCTGATCTAAAGTAAACTCATACGTGCTTACATACACCTATAGGTGTAACACCCACCCGATGTGACACCCTCACCTGTCCTATT
>NW_025559355.1:0-28927 GCF_020424385.1 Procambarus clarkii
CATACTGCACCTCGCCCGGCGGCGGTCCTCACTCACTCCGCCTCACTCACTCAGGGAGGGGCCTTCGCCGTCGGGAGCTCTCAGTCACCTGCCAGCGCTCAGAGGGGACGGACATCGCTCCATGTTCCTCCCTCTTCACTCTCTTATTTTTGGCTTTCTGCCTTATTAAAACATGTCTAACTTATAAATAAACATTGCTACTGTCGCTGGGCACACGACCAACTACAAGCAATCACTATGAACTGGCGTATACCGTGCTTACCACAGATCGTCTGGTCGAGGGCGCTCTCCCTCTGACGGCGTCTGGTCAGGGCGCTCCACACAGCCCACGAAAATGCCTCTGAGCAGCTTATTAAACTCTCCTCCCCGTCCAAGACTTGAGACCACAACGTTCTCAGCTCAATTCCACAGCTGGCACGTCTGCACACTTCTCTTCCCTTGGAGATATATCACTAGGGGTTCCTTTCTGATGGGAGCTCAATGGAGCGCGGCTTTCCCCTGTGATGTCTGGCACTCAAGTGAGGTCAAAGCCCTCCGAAGCGAGCCTCACGCCTCCAGCAAAATGTCCACATCTCCTAGCCAGTCATTTATCTATTTCCTTACTTACTGCCCATAATCTTAAACTGTTCATTGAATCCACCATACTATTTTTTCATATGGGTTATCACCTCAATATTTGCTAGACCTTCTAATCAGGTCAGGCTTGATGAATAACTCTCAAAGGAGGGAGACTCGTTTCTCCTGCAGGCTGAGATCATAACAACCTCTACTGCTACTGCTGCATGGTGTGGACGACGATACCTCGCCACGATGGACTACAACATGGACTCTCACTGGACCTCTACTGCTACTGCTGCATGGTGTGGACGACGATACCTAGCCACGATGGACTACAACATGGACTCTCACTGGACCTCTACTGCTACTGCTGCATGGTGTGGACCGCTGCCACCTGTCATGGGACGCTCCCAACAACCTCACTTCAGCTATGATTTTCACCGCGATCATCTCTGCATTTTCATCAACTACAGCTTGCTGCACCGCGAGCGTTACTTACTCATCTGACAGTTTAATCAGCAACTACATCATGTGGGATCTACAGCCTGTCCTGCCCACTCTAAACATAGAGCTCTTGGCCAAGATCACTACCGAGAACGGTCATAGGCTGTTCAATCTTGCGTAGATAAAACAATAATAAAAAAAATATAGTGTAGTCTGAATGTACAAAGAATGAATATAAATAACTAATTGTAAATATAGGAAATTTAAAGAATGAAAATTTAAAGAATCTAATTTAACCCAGAGATAAAATAATCATAAGTACCCATATATGATCACAGATCACAGACTCAGCAACTGGCAGCCGTCACGGCCGGACGTGTTCTCGTTGCTCCAGCTCTTCTCTCTCGCACCCAGCACTGCCGGGTGGGTAAATAATTGGCAGCAGACTTGCGTCTCTCTAGCTGGTCAGACCCCACTCCTAACTTGGTGTTTTATGCCGGGTAGAGACGGGAGGCCATCTCCAGTGACGTAGTCTTTGAGAGAGACCCATCGGCCACCAGGAAGCTCATCATGCGTCACAAACGCTACAAGATCCGGGGAACGCCCCTTAACAAGCAACCATTCTCCAAGACATCTCTCCTGAAGCTCTTTAAAGACATTGCAGGAGTGACACCCAACGACATCAAACAGGAAGGCACGGACATCCTCCTCTTCTTTTATAATGAGGAGGAAGTCGACAAACTTCTGTTTTTCAGCGCCAATTTCTCCAACCAACACCTTCGTCTCAACTTCCCACGCCAGTACCTGGCTGAACACTCTGTCGTTATTCATGATCTCAGCCAATGGATCGTGGAACAAGATGAAGCTGATGAAAGAGCGTTCATGCACGACTTCAAGGCATCAAACCCGGACTTAGGGCTTCACGAAGCTCACTTCAACAGAAATCGCTCCCTGAAGCAGACCTTCGAGACAGTAGCTGCGGCTACTATGGCTACCAGAAATGGTGTTTACAGCTTTGGTATTCACATTCCGTCATTCCGTGTGAAGATGGAACGTTTCCACATGGTCAACCAGTGCCTCCGGTGCTACGAGCACACCCACTCCACCAGCAGATGTACCCAGCGTATTCAGAAGTGTAGCCTCTGCTCAGCTGACCACCATTACTCCATCTGCAAGTCTGAAACAATATGCTGTTTGCTGTGCACAGGCGACCATCCGGCAATCTCCATACGTTGTCCTCATAGACAAGACATCATTAAAAACATGGAGAAATCCACATCTTCAACCGGAGCCAGTACCTCTGAAGCAACAAGCCAATCACCGACCACCTCTACTTCAGGTTTCAACGCCCAAGCCGCCATTTTCCGGGAGCTTCCGCAACCCGTTCTCGCAAATTCGTATAGTCAATATTGACTTTACGAATTAAGTGCATAGGTGATATACTAAACATAATAGATACCCTTAAAAAGCTTCATAGAAAACACCGACCTTACCCAACCTTGTTAGTATGTTAAGATTAGCATCTTATTGCTTCGTAATTACAATTATTACTTAACCTATACCTATAATAGGTTAAGTAACAATTGTAATTACGAAGCTATAAGATGCTTATCTTAACATACTAACAAGGTTAGGTAAGGTCGGTGTTTTCTATGAATCTTTTTAAGGGTATCTATTATGTTTAGTATATCACCTATGTACTTATTTAATAAGTCAATAATGACTATACGAATTTGCGAGAACGGGTTGGCTTCCGGGAGGACGTCCCACTGCTACTACCAGCCAATGGGGCGCCAGCTCCCAAACGCCAACCAGCGATTCGTCGAGCCAGCCATCATCCCCGGCCCACACCGACCAACCACTGAACAGCACAGTTCAAGCATTAACATCGGCGGCCAGCATGATAGCTTGCAATAACCCCCAGGAATACGTAAGAATATTAAATATTCTATACAAAGCAAATGGTCTTCCAGCTTTCATAGTTCCAGAAGAAGTCTTCACCAACACCACTTCAAGTTCTCAAGATACAGTCTTGGTCCCTGACATCACCGTGAACGCCGCCGTGCTCACGGATCTACTATCAACAGCAAAGCCTGCTCCTCCAGCAACTTCATCACAAGCCACCCAGACGCCGACGCCTCCGCTATCTACTACTGATAGTGCCAATCTCTCGTGTGCGAACCCTCTACACGTCCTAAATCAGCTGCAACTCCCATTAAGCCTCAACAGGCAAGAACTCAACCTCCAAGATTCACTGCATCTACTTCTGACTCAGCTGACTCATCAGATGAGGACGTCTCGGTGGGAACACCACCTCCTCCACTGAAGCAGCCCAACACAACAGAAGATTTCCGGCTGGAAGCTACCTCCAACGATAGCCTCACCGTATCAACACGAAGCAAGACCAACAAACAGGCCAGGAGGCCTGGGAAGAAGAAAAACACCGACGATCTGTGCCCGAGTACATCAAGGAATCAGTAGAACATCAACGCAAAGCTGAAAAGAACACCGCGACGAGAAGCCCTGCCTCCTACAAGACACATCAGCGAGCACCCATGAGCACTCCACTCTACCACCACACAGCAGCATCAGCTGCAAGTCTTACCCACGGTGGTTGGGCCACCGATCTTTCATCTCCCCTCTTCACCTCGTCTCCAGTTCCTCACTCAAGATTTCTGCATCCTCGCCCCTGTCTTCAACCCCCTGCTTGCCTGCTCTAGGGCTTTATAATCGGTTAACCCATATATAAGTGAGGGGATGCAAGAAAGTAATTGCATACGGGTATCATATATAATTGTATAGTTATAAGAATAAATTAAATATCACCTTGGTGTAGTGTTAAAAAGAACCAAGGATCAATACTATCTCAAAGGTAGATCATAAATATATAAATAATAAACCAGTCACAGTGTATTTTTTATTTTTTAGTTAAACCAGACATTCTCTTCAGTTATTATACATACTATTCCAGCCCTCAATGTGAAGCCGGTGGACGGTCCGTTCATAAAGAACATTTTAAGTTAAATTAAATTTCTAATACACGCCTTGTTTTATAGGGACGGGGGGGGGGGGGGTGAGTGTGGAGGGAACCACATTCAAAATGCCCGCCAGGGAATATTTCTTATGTTAGCCGCTCGTGATTGGTGGACGGCAGTCCGACGCCGTGCATCTGCGCATCATCCACGCGCATGCCCTGAGGCGACAGTAGAGAGCAGAGAAGAACCGCACCGCAGCGAAGACACACCTGTTAGTGACGCCTCCTGGACACTGGTCATCCAGCACCTCGTATTGGCCACCTACCATTGACCCTCGCCCATCCTCGCCCCTGAGAAGCCGTAGTATTGCTTCAGCCCGCCCCTGAGAAGACTCGAGAAGTTGGCACTGATGTTTGCCCCCCCCCCCCCCGGCTCGCCGAGGCCACATCACTGGCCAGTGTTGGAAGGTGGAGAAGTTGGCACTGATGTTTGCCGCCCCCCCCCCCCCCCGGCTCGCCGAGGCCACATCACTGGCCAGTGTACTCTTACCTAAATAAACATTTGACTTGATTTAATTTAATTTGATTTGAAGAATTGCCAATCAGTTGGAAGGTGGAGAAGTTGGCACTGATGTTTGCCGTCTATTGTGTTATACCCCCCCCCCCGGCTCGCCGAGGCCACATCACTGGCCAGTGTTGGAAGGTGGAGAAGTTGGCACTGATGTTTGCCGCCCCCCCCCCCCCCCGGCTCGCCGAGGCCACATCACTGGCCAGTGTTGGAAGGTGGAGAAGTTGGCACTGATGTTTGCCGCCCCCGCCCCCCCCCCCCCGGCTCGCCGAGGCCACATCACTGGCCAGTGTTGGAAGGTGGAGAAGTTGGCACTGATGTTTGCCGCCTCCCCCCCCCCCCCGGCTCGCCGAGGCCACATCACTGGCCAGTGTTGGAAGGTGGAGAAGTTGGCACTGATGTTTGCCGCCCCCCCCCCCCCGGCTCGCCGAGGCCACATCACTGGCCAGTGTTGGAAGGTGGAGAAGTTGGCACTGATGTTTGCCGCCCCCCCCCCCCCCGGCTCGCCGAGGCCACATCACTGGCCAGTGTTGGAAGGTGGAGAAGTTGGCACTGATGTTTGCCGCCCCCCCCCCCCCGGCTCGCCGAGGCCACATCACTGGCCAGTGTTGGAAGGTGGAGAAGTTGGCACTGATGTTTGCCGCCCCCCCCCCCCCGGCTCGCCGAGGCCACATCACTGGCCAGTGTTGGAAGGTGGAGAAGTTGGCACTGATGTTTGCCGCCCCCCCCCCCCGGCTCGCCGAGGCCACATCACTGGCCAGTGTTGGAAGGTGGAGAAGTTGGCACTGATGTTTGCCGCCCCCCCCCCCCCCCCGGCTCGCCGAGGCCACATCACTGGCCAGTGTTGGAAGGTGGAGAAGTTGGCACTGATGTTTGCCCCCCCCCCCCCCCCCCCCGGCTCGCCGAGGCCACATCACTGGCCAGTGTTGGAAGGTGGAGAAGTTGGCACTGATGTTTGCCGCCCCCCCCCCCCCGGCTCGCCGAGGCCACATCACTGGCCAGTGTTGGAAGGTGGAGAAGTTGGCACTGATGTTTGCCGCCCCCCCCCCCCCCCCGGCTCGCCGAGGCCACATCACTGGCCAGTGTTGGAAGGTGGAACACTCACCTGGTCTGAGCTCTGGCTAGTTTTGTACATGGTGTTGTGTTTGAGAACTTTGTATCAACATTTATGTTAAGCTGATGATGCCAGTGATGCATTACCAAGGTGATGGATCAGGGTGACCAGAGGATTTCACAGTGGCATCTTTTTTGGAACTGTGGTTGGTGACTTTTGTGTGTCAAGCTGTTGTTGACTCTGCTGGGGGGGAGGGGGGGGGCACCTTGCCCGTTCCTAGACGACTTAGTGTTGTGGGCATGACAGGACATGACTGAGATTTTGGATGTCCTTATTGAGATTTGACCCCCCACCCCCACCCCATCAGTGCTATCTGATGCACCTTCAGTGATTAAGTGCTTAATTGCACACTAGTTTCTTTATCAGCCACCTTACCTGTATATGTGTGTGTGTGTATGTATATGTATGAGTATAAAGTATATATGGAAGCTGATCAGAATTACATTTCACCTTTGTGAATGTACATTAATGACACTATGTAAAAGACACATCTAACACTTTATGTAGGGCATACGTAAATCTGTGTAGCTATGTATTTACGTATGTAGGTTAGCTTAGCATTTCAAAAGCACCGAATCACCTTCTGTGGTTGAGTAATAAACCCTTGAACTATATGTTTAACACTTCTCTAACCCTGTCCATGGAGGACAGAAGAAAATGTATATATGCTGGTTAGCATTATAAATGTGTGGCCACGTCTGTGGTAGAAAATACAAAAACAAAAAAAAACAAAAGTGCTATCTGTCACCCCCGCACCTTGTTAAGACCTTAAGGCCAGCAAGGAACCTCATAAGTGCTATTATGAGTTTTGTTCTGGGTGAATTTGTATGAATATATTCTGGTGTCATGCTTATAATTTTGTCCCCAGTCAACTGGTAATTTTTGTTGGACTTTTCCTTATCATCTAGACGTAACTATTGTAGGCCAGGAGGCTCTTGGTAATTTGTGTAAGGCACTACGCCGCCAGGGAGGCTCTGGGGGTTCATGACACGACATTCCCCACCACTCATCATTTCTCATGCTTCAGGGCAAACTGGGACATGTTCAAACAACACATTGATGATACTAATCTCACTTATGAATACAATGACAAACATCACACTGACAGTGACACACAAGCACACAACATACAAGACACCATCATACATGCAGCAAACATCACCATTCCTAACACCACACTCAAACCACACTTCACTTGTCAACCCTTCCGTTCTCACTAAACGCCTCCTAGCTTGTTATCACTCTCTATGCCTACACAACACATCGCTAGGGACAAGTACTCTGGGACCTCACAACACTAAAAAACCACATCCTCAACAGCCTAGAGTAAGACCACACAAAACACTGGAAACACCTCATTGAACAAACAGAACAACACACAACACTGACACAACAGGAATTCTGAACACAAACGCTTACAAGGATCAGTTCATACACCATTTAAATACCTTCTTCAAAATAACAAAATCGCCGAACCTGACGAAGTACTTAACATTTTCAAACACCAATGGGACCGTATTTTTCATCCCCTTCCTCCTGAACCAACTGCCCTTCCCAACACTGAAGTAGTTGAAGACTGGGTACACCAAACCTGACGTGAAACCACACCTGACGACCTCATCCACCTTGACAACCTCAACTCACACACTGAACTACAGACTCCGCTGACTCCAGCTGGTGTCAAGACAGCTCTCATGGGCACTCGTCACAGCGCCCCTGGTGCGTCTGGCACTGAACCAACCCATCCTCCGAATTGACAGTACGATTTAATACTAAGTGTAATAAGTACACTTTCTGTCATAACCAGTGCATAATTGCACTTAGGGGGCTGTTACATTTACCCAACTCCCTCCCCCGATTTAATTCCCCTCGTTTTCTGTTAAGACACACAGAATTTTAGGATGAAATTTTCAATTTCAATTTGCAATACACACGTTTTAAATATCAAGAATTTTCTTTTCTGGTTTATTAAACAATATAGATTTTATACAAAATTTTAAAATATCCTGAGTTATTTTACAATTTATTTATATATTTTAGTTTTGTTTTATTAGTTTTATAAAACTGTAATATCAATATAGCTATAGGTTAAGTACTAATTATAATTAAGAAGCAATAAAATTATTATCTTCAAAAACTAAGACGGTTAGGTGAGGTTGTGGTTTTCTATTCAGTTTTTTGGGTAAACTCAAATATTCACAATATATTTGACAGTACGATTTAATACTAAGTGAAAATAAGTACAATTCCTAACTGCTATGAATAGTACATAATTGCACTTATTTGTCTCCTTACATTTACCACCCCATTTTTGGAGGACGGGCTGACTGAACACACCCTCCAACAACTCGGTCTCTATTATTGCTGCTGTCACTAACTTATTCACCCCCCTTCTTGCCTCTGGTTATTTTCCTCTCACCTTCAACTCTGCCACTGCTGTTCTCATTCCATAACCTGGGAAACCTCACACTGACACAATAAACTACAGACCCATCAGCCTTCTAGACACACTTGACAAAGTCTTTGAAAGGCAAGTTAGCATGAGGCTCACAACGCACCTGGAAGACAATGACTTACTATTAAACAGTTTGACTTCCGGCCTCACCGGTCCACACATGACGCCTTAAATATCATGACCAATTACCTCAGCATCAACCATCACTAAAGACTTAGGAGCGCACTCATCCCTAGGGACGTTGAGAAGGCCTTTGACACTGGCATGACGGCCTCAAATTATGCAAACAACTTTAATCTTCCCCATTATCACCACTAAACTTCTTGCTAACTACTTAGACAATAGGACAATGAGGATTAAGAGGGGGGTTATCCAACGCAAAAATTCGGAAAAAATCTAATCTTTTTGAAAAATTTATAAAAATACTACAACGTTCTGGCAACACTTTGGCGCAATCCCGATAACGTTATGATATAAATTAAAGTATTTATGGTACATTTCCATGCGTAATTGTGCAGAATCCGGTGCCCCGCGGCTGTGGCGCGCCAAGAGTATTGCGTCGTACGTTCTAAACGTCAAATTTTTCGTAATAACGTCGCAAATATCGATGTATGCATAAGGAGTAAATATACACTCATTGGCAACCTTCTCATCCCTTGCTGTGCTATAGGGGAGGTCCCAGCCCCCAGTCACCTCGTGTGTCTGATAGAGTGTGGATTGTTCTGATGCGCGCTCCATTATCGTTCCTAATAGCGCATTATCGTTCCTAAAAGAGCGCATTTTTGCGTCTACTGCACAAACTCTTATAAAGAGATAGTGCCAGAAGATAAGAGCAGCAAATCTGGCACTCGGTCGCCGAGCGCGAAGAGTAATATCCAGTGAGAGATCAGAGAGAGAGCGCACCATACCTCCTCAACCTTCCTCTCACACCACCTCAACCCTCCTAGACCCTCCTCTCACACCACCTCAACCCTCCTAGACCCTCCTCTCACACCACCTCAACCCTCCTAGACCCTCCTCTCACACCACCTCAACCCTCCTAGACCCTCCTCTCACACCACCTCAACCCTCCTAGACCCTCCTCTCGCACCACCTCAACCCTCCTAGACCCTCCTCTCACACCTTCCTAGACCTCCCTCCCTCCAACAAGCCGAGACAGGCTCCTGAGGAAGGTGATCCAGCAATCATGCAGGTGCCTACTAGTGCCTGGTTGATACCTGGTTGATGAGGTTGATGGGGTTCTGGGAGTTCTTCTACTCCCCAAGCCCGGCCCGAGGCCAGGCTCGACTTGTGAGAGTTTGGTCCACCAGGCTGTTGCTTGGAGCGGCCCGCAGAGCCACGTACCCACCACAGCCCGGCTGATCCGGAACTTCTCTTAGAAAACCGTCCAGTTTTCTCTTGAAGATGTCCACGGTTGTTCCGGCAATATTTCTTATGCTCGCTGGGAGGACGTTGAACAACCGCGGACCCCTGATGTTTATACAGTGGCACTGTCCATTGCAGTGCCACCTTGAGGACCCACAATTCGGACCAATGTCAATAGGTTAGTATGTTTTAGTGTTATAATTTGATAGTTGGTAATAACTGTAATATGTATGTGCAGGATATATATATATAAATTTTTTTTTTTTTTTTACAATTTTTTTCATTTTTTTTTTCGTTTGTTATCAGGGGATGTGCATGGAACTTGCACACCTTGCTCAATGGATGCCTATCTGCAAGGGTGCCAATTATGAACGAAATCGGTCTATGTCAAACTCGGTTACAAGGTGGCTGAACTTTGATCTTATTTTACTCCGGTAAGTAATTTACAACTTCAAGGTGTTTCTCAGCTTTCATTTATTAATCAATTTACATGCAAATTACACCTTATATGTAGAGTTTGTGCTTCTACAGACGTGTCGAGACATTTTAGTCCAAAGTCCATTTGTTGATTTTATAAAAATTTATAAACATCATATATTGCATATTTTTGAAAGGGTAACTTTGAATAATTATATTATTGCACTAAACACTTTTTGGCTAAAACCCCAATTCAATATCCTTTATTACATGCTAATGTGATATCTGAGTGTTATAGAAATGATTTTAGTTGACACATGTGTTCCCTAAAATTTTTTGAAAATGTTGAAAATTCGTTGCATAATACGTTCTGTATTTTTCTTCTCCTTTTCTGTTTAGGGCGTGATGCTGAAACTTGGACCAGTTGCAGCCCTTTCCATAACCATTTCATAAATAAATTTATAAACAAATTGAACAACTTTTACTTTACCCATAATAAGACCCCTTGAGTTCATCCGACAACACACTGATTACTTCATATTACATGCCAGTGTTCCTCACGGCTCTGTCCTTGCCTGACACTTCACACCCTAAGCATCACTGCCATTCCTGACCCTATTCATTGCACCATATTAACTATATGCTATGCTGATGATGTCTCTCACATCACGTCTGGATGTCTCTCACCTGATCACGGAAAGCACAAGAACAACTTTATGTAGTAACAGAATGGGAGTATCACTGGCGCATTATAACCAACTTCAACAACTAAAAAATCCCCTACTTCTCTGTAAAGGAACTGCTCACCCTATTCCAGTTCAACTCTATTCGTTCTTCATTAATCCTACTAACATTTCTGTATCTTGTTCCTCTTGGCCTCACACTTTATCAACAATTATTCTTTCACACACATTGCACAGAAACATGCAATAGTTCACCAAGCCATGAACAAATTATACAGACTTACATTTGTCAAACCTGATACTAAAACGCACCACTATAAAGCACTTACTAGACCACTCCTAACATATGCTCCACTTGCTCTCTCCTAAGCGGCAGTAACTAATAAACTAAATCTCCAGAGAATACAAAACAGAGCACTTAGATGTATTCCCAACACTTGTCAGGAAGACTTTAATACCAGCGAAAGTCTTCACGAGAGTACCAACATTCCTGCCCTCAAGGTCTACTGGGAAACTTTACTAGACAAACAACTTGACAGACTGCTCTCTTATCACCAACAACACATTGACTGTCTTACACTCTCTTAGACACCCACGGAACACACACGATCTCTTCTCTACCATCTATCCTCCTCCACCTCCTAACTCTGTATTTCGTTACTCCTCAGCTCTCAACACCCAGCACAAACCATCCGTAAACGTTCAGCATTAACTGTGGCGGGACACGTGTTGGGGTGGTGGGACACGTGTTGGGGTGGTGGGACACGTGTTGGAGAGGCGGGACACGTGTTGGGGTGGTGGGACACGTGTTGGGGTGGCGGGACACGTGTTGGGGTGGCGGGACACGTGTTGGGGTGGTGGGACACGTGTTGGGGTGGTGGGACACGTGTTGGGGTGGTGGGACACGTGTTGGGGTGGTGGGACACGTGTTGGGGTGGTGGGACACGTGTTGGAGTGGCGGGACACGTGTTGGGGTGGTGGGACACGTGTTGGAGTGGCGGGACACGTGTTGGAGAGGCGGGACACGTGTTGGGGTGGTGGGACACGTGTTGGGGTGGTGGGACACGTGTTGGAGTGGTGGGACACGTGTTGGGGTGGTGGGACACGTGTTGGGGTGGTGGTACACGTGTTGGAGTGGTGGGACACGTGTTGGGGTGGTGGGACACGTGTTGGGGTGGTGGGACACGTGTTGGGGTGGTGGTACACGTGTTGGAGTGGTGGGACACGTGTTGGGGTGGTGGGACACGTGTTGGAGTGGCGGGACACGTGTTGGAGAGGCGGGACACGTGTTGGAGAGGCGGGACACGTGTTGGGGTGGTGGGACACGTGTTGGGGTGGTGGGACACGTGTTGGGGTGGTGGGACACGTGTTGGGGTGGTGGGACACGTGTTGGGGTGGTGGGACACGTGTTGGGGTGGTGGGACACGTGTTGGAGTGGTGGGACACGTGTTGGGGTGGTGGGACACGTGTTGGAGTGGTGGGACACGTGTTGGGGTGGTGGGACACGTGTTGGGGTGGTGGGACACGTGTTGGAGTGGTGGGACACGTGTTGGGGTGGTGGGACACGTGTTGGAGTGGTGGGACACGTGTTGGGGTGGTGGGACACGTGTTGGGGTGGTGGGACACGTGTTGGGGTGGTGGGACACGTGTTGGGGTGGTGGGACACGTGTTGGGGTGGTGGGACACGTGTTGGAGTGGTGGGACACGTGTTGGGGTGGTGGGACACGTGTTGGGGTGGTGGGACACGTGTTGGGGTGGTGGGACACGTGTTGGGGTGGTGGGACACGTGTTGGGGTGGTGGGACACGTGTTGGGGTGGTGGGACACGTGTTGGGGTGGTGGGACACGTGTTGGGGTGGTGGGACACGTGTTGTTGGGACACGTGTTGGGTGGGACCCGTGTTGGGGTGGTGGGACACGTGTTGGGGTGGTGGGACACGTGTTGGGGTGGTGGGACACGTGTTGGGGTGGTGGGACACGTGTTGGAGTGGTGGGACACGTGTTGGTGGGACACGTGTTGGGGACGTGTTGGGGTGGTGGGACACGTGTTGGGGTGGTGGGACACGTGTTGGGGTGGTGGGACACGTGTTGGGGTGGTGGGACAGTGGCGGGACACGTGTGGAGAGGCGGGACACGTGTTGGGGTGGTGGGACACGTGTTGGGGAGGTGGGACACGTGTTGGGGTGGTGGGACACGTGTTGGGGTGGCGGGACACGTGTTGGAGAGGCGGGACACGTGTTGGGGTGGTGGGACACGTGTTGGGGTGGCGGGACACGTGTTGGAGATGCGGGACACGTGTTGGAGTGGTGGGACACGTGTTGGAGTGGTGGGACACGTGTTGGAGATGCGGGACACGTGTTGGAGAGGCGGGACACGTGTTGGGGTGGTGGGACACGTGTTGGAGTGGTGGGACACGTGTTGGAGAGGCGGGACACGTGTGGAGAGGCGGGACACGTGGGGTGGTGGGACACGTGTTGGGGTGGTGGGACACGTGTTGGAGTGGTGGGACACGTGTTGGAGTGGTGGGACACGTGTTGGGGTGGTGGGACACGTGTTGGGGTGGTGGGACACGAGTTGGGGTGGCGGGACACGTGTTGGAGTGGCGGGACACGTGTTGGAGAGGCGGGACACGTGTTGGGGTGGTGGGACACGTGTTGGGGTGGTGGGACACACACCTAGCCCGGCGCCCACTGTGACACTCCCTGCCCGGCGCCCACTGTGACACTCCCAGCCCGGCGCCCACTGTGACACTCCCAGCCCGGCGCCCACTGTGACACTCCCAGCCCGGCGCCCACTGTGACACACCCAGCCCGGCGCCCACTGTGACACACCCTGCCCGGCGCCCAGTGTGACACACCCAGCCCGGCGTCCATTGTGACACTCCCAGCCCGGCGCCCACTGTGACACACCCAGCCCGGCGTCCACAGTGACACTCCCAGCCCGGCGCCCACTGTGACACACCCAGCCCGGCGTCCACTGTGACACTCCTAGCCCGGCGCCCACTGTGACACTCCCAGCCCGGCGCCCACTGTGACACTCCCAGCCCGGCGTCCATTGTGACACTCCCAGCCCGGCGCCCACTGTGACACACCCAGCCCGGCGTCCACTGTGACACTCCCAGCCCGGCGCCCACTGTGACACACCCAGCCCGGCGTCCACTGTGACACTCCCAGCCCGGCGCCCACTGTGACACACCCTGCCCGGCGCCCACTGTGACACTCCCAGCCCGGCGCCCACTGTGACACACCCAGCCCGGCGTCCACTGTGACACTCCCAGCCCGGCGCCCACTGTGACACACCCTGCCCGGCGCCCACTGTGACACTCCCAGCCCGGCGCCCACTGTGACACTCCCAGCCCGGCGTCCATTGTGACACTCCCAGCCCGGCGCCCACTGTGACACACCCAGCCCGGCGCCCACTGTGACACTCCCAGCCCGGCGCCCACTGTGACACACCCAGCCGCGCGCCCACTGTGACACTCCCAGCCCGGCGCCCACTGTGACACACCTAGCCCGGCGCCCACTGTGACACACCCAGCCCGGCGTCCACTGTGACACTCCTAGCCCGGCGCCCACTGTGACACTCCCAGCCCGGCGTCCACTGTGACACTCCCAGCCCGGCGCCCACTGTGACACTCCCAGCCCGGCGCCCACTGTGACACACCCAGCCCGGCGTCCACTGTGACACTCCCAGCCCGGCGTCCACTGTGACACTCCCAGCCCGGCGCCCACTGTGACACACCCAGCCCGGCGCCCACTGTGACACTCCCAGCCCGGCGCCCACTGTGACACTCCCAGCCCGGCGCCCACTGTGACACACCCTGCCTGGCGCCCACTGGGACACTCCCAGCCCAGCGCCCACTGTGACACACCCAGCCCGGCGTCCACTGTGACACACCCAGCCCGGCGTCCACTGTGACACACCCAGCCCGGCGCCCACTGTGACACTCCCAGCCCGGCGCCCACTGTGACACTCCCAGCCCGGCGCCCATTGTGACACACCCAGCCCGGCGCCCACTGTGACACTCCCTGCCCGGCGCCCACTGTGACACTCCCAGCCCGGCGCCCACTGTGACACACCCAGCCCGGCGCCCACTGTGACACACCCTGCCCGGCGTCCACTGTGACACTCCCAGCCCGGCGCCCACTGTGACACTCCCAGCCCGGCGCCCACTGTGACACACCCAGCCCAGCGCCCACTGTGACACTCCCAGCCCGGCGCCCACTGTGACACTCCCAGCCCGGCGCCCACTGTGACACACCCAGCCCGGCGCCCACTGTGACACTCCCAGCCCGGCGCCCACTGTGACACTCCCAGCCCGGCGCCCACTGTGACACTCCCAGCCCGGCGCCCACTGTGACACTCCCAGCCCAGCGCCCACTGTGACACACCCAGCCCGGCGCCCACTGTGACACACCCAGCCCGGCGCCCACTGTGACACACCCAGCCCGGCGTCCACTGTGACACTCCCAGCCCGGCGCCCACTGTGACACTCCCAGCCCTCCGCCCACTGTGACACTCCCAGCCCGGCGCCCACTGTGACACTCCCAGCCCGGCGCCCACTGTGACACTCCCAGCCCGGCGCCCACTGTGACACTCCCAGCCAGGCGCCCACTGTGACACTCCCAGCCCGGCCCCCACTGTGACACTCCCAGCCCGGCGCCCACTGTGACACACCCAGCCCGGCGTCCACTGTGACACTCCCTGCCCGGCGCCCACTGTGACACTCCCAGCCCGGCGCCCACTGTGACACTCCCAGCCCGGCGCCCACTGTGACACTCCCTGCCCGGCGCCCACTGTGACACACCCTGCCCGGCGCCCACTGTGACACACCCAGCCCGGCGCCCACTGTGACACTCCCCGCCCGGCGCCCACTGTGACACACCCAGCCCGGCGCCCACTGTGACACTCCCTGCCCGGCGCCCACTGTGACACTCCCAGCCCGGCGCCCACTGTGACACACCCTGCCCGGCGCCCACTGTGTCACTCCCAGCCCGGCGCCCACTGTGACACTCCCTGCCCGGCGCCCACTGTGACACTCCCAGCCCGGCGCCCACTGTGACACTCCCTGCCCGGCGCCCACTGTGACACTCCCAGCCCGGCGCCCACTGTGACACACCCAGCCCGGCGCCCACTGTGACACTCCCAGCCCGGCGCCCACTGTGACACTCCCAGCCCGGCGCCCACTGTGACACTCCCAGCCCGGCGCCCACTGTGACACACCCAGCCCGGCGCCCACTGTGACACACCCAGCCCGGCGCCCACTGTGACACTCCCAGCCCGGCGCCCACTGTGACACACCCTGCCCGGCGCCCACTGTGACACACCCAGCCCGGCGCCCACTGTGACACACCCTGCCCGGCGCCCACTGTGACACACCCTGCCCGGCGCCCACTGTGACACTCCCAGCCAGGCGCCCACTGTGACACTCCCAGCCCGGCGCCCACTGTGACACTCCCTGCCCGGCGTCCACTGTGACACACCCTGCCCGGCGCCCACTGTGACACTCCCAGCCCGGCGCCCACTGTGACACACCCTGCCCGGCGCCCACTGTGACACTCCCAGCCCGGCGCCCACTGTGACACTCCCACCCCGGCGTCCACATCGTTCACAGACAAACAGTTCCACAAGTGACCACTGAAGTAGTAGAAGACGAACAAGCCTCAGGAGAAGAAGATGAAGATGAAACGGAAGAGGAAGATGTAGCAAAAGAGGAGGAAGAAGAGGAGGAGGAAACAGAGCACAAGAGAGGGGCAGAGGGAAGCACACCAGATAAGGGAAACGAAACCTGTACAGACAGATAAGAAAAAAGGCCAGCAAAAGAAGCAGCCTGAAAGGTCACCATACCCCTTCAGAAACACCAAACACTAATGGGGATTACAATTATGCAAGTTAACATAAGGCACTTACATAATGCACTTTTTCAACAAGAAATATTTACTAGAGGTGGAAGCATGTAACTATCACCCTGAAGTCATCCTATTAAACGAGACTTGTGCACGCCCAGACCAACACATTAAACTTCATGGATACACGACCACTGAAAGGAACTCTGGGCATAATAGAGGTGTTGCGGTGCTCATCAAGCTGGGCTGCTCCTTCACCAACATCTACCTCCAAGAAGAAAATGCCACTAGCTATGGAAATATGCTCCCTAGCTGTGGAAATATGCTCCCTAGCTGTGGAAATATGCTCCCTAGCTGTGGAAATATGCTCCCTAGCTGTGGAAATATGCTCCCTAGCTGTGGAAATATGCTCCCTAGCTGTGGAAATATGCTCCCTAGCTGTGGAAATATGCTCCCTAGCTGTGGAAATATGCTCCCTAGCTGTGGAAATATGCTCCCTAGCTGTGGAAATATGCTCCCTAGCTGTGGAAATATGCTCCCTAGCTGTGGAAATATGCTCCCTAGCTGTGGAAATATGCTCCCTAGCTGTGGAAATATGCTCCCTAGCTGTGGAAATATGCTCCCTAGCTGTGGAAATATGCTCCCTAGCTGTGGAAATATGCTCCCTAGCTGTGGAAATATGCTCCCTAGCTGTGGAAATATGCTCCCTAGCTGTGGAAATATGCTCCCTAGCTGTGGAAATATGCTCCCTAGCTGTGGAAATATGCTCCCTAGCTGTGGAAATATGCTCCTTAGCTGTGGAAATATGCTCCCTAGCTGTGGAAATATGCTCCCTAGCTGTGGAAATATGCTCCCTAGCTGTGGAAATATGCTCCCTAGCTGTGGAAATATGCTCCCTAGCTGTGGAAATATGCTCCCTAGCTGTGGAAATATGCTCCCTAGCTGTGGAAATATGCTCCTTAGCTGTGTAAATATGCTCCTTAGCTGTGGAAATAGTCACGAATCATGGCCCACTTGGTATTTTAACTGCCTACACTCCCCCAGGCCAGCACTCCATCCCTTCGAGAGTCATTCACAAGGTACTCAACAGAAAAAGTCCCAACGATCTTTGCAGGGGACTTGAATTTTTTATTATTATTAATACATTAGGTACATCAGCATTCGTGCAGCTACCCTAGACTATATGAAGGGGAGTACAGTGTGTCAAAAAGCTAGCTACGTGATGCTAAAAAATCCCCATCACACAGGATAGTTAGTCATACAGAGGCATGTGATAAGCGGTCTGCACTGGCAGACTCTGGGTGCATTATGAGGATATCATCAACACAAGAGTGAATAAGGCAGCAGTGATACTAAAAGTCCCCATCTCGCAGGATGGTTAGTCATACAGGGCCATATATTCAGTAGCCTGCACTGGCAAATTGTGGGTACACTATAAGGATATCTTCAAGAACACGAGAGTGAATAAAGTAATTGCAAAGCTCCAGGTACCTCATGCCAACGGGTCTGAAAGGTTTAATAACTGGGCATTCGGTGATGTAGTGCCGGAGATCATGCCACAGTTCCTGCTCACAGAGTTTGCAACTGGAGTGCTCATGATTAGGTGACCCGTCACCTGCAGCCACCTGCCACAGGTAACGGTAACCCAACCTGATCCTGGCAACCACTGTGTGCACAGTCTGGTGGACGTTTTGTGCTGCCCATAGATATAGGTTTCAGATCTGAACAAATCATAGCTTTTCATACTAGTGCTTTCAGGTCGTTGGGAGTCAGTAATTTTTTTCCTATCAGACCTGAGTGTTTGGACCAATACAGTTTTGACTTTCCCCTTTCCCCAATACAGGGGACTTTAATGCACACCATGCAGCAGTATTTTTCATTGACACCAATGGACGAGATGACATCAAAGGTCGACTATTATATAACCTCATGACAGCGAGGAACTTAACCTTCTTAGGTCCCTACTTTAAAAGTAACCAAGTAACCAAGTAACCCTACTTGGTGGTTACCTTTGTAGGTAACTACCAAGAAAAACCTGATATTATACTGACGAATGTTGAATGCAATATTTTTCACAGTAGAATTCTCCCAGGTAATGATGTGGGTTCAGATCACATACCTGTTATTTTCCACCTCCAAGCATCTCCCTTTAGAATTCTGGGACGACCCAGACCCAATCTAAACCACACTTCGACTTCGTCCATATATGGAGTTCCTTGGCACTGATCCAACCGCTGATCTTGACAACCAACCGGTCCAGGACATTGACGCAGTAATTGCCTCCATACATACTCGCATCACTGAAGCAACTATGGCCAATTGTGACCTAACTAACACCAGAATAATTCAGCAATACAAACCAACCAGAGAGATCAAGGATAAAATGAGGCATTACCAACAAGAATGTGTGAGGCGCCTACGCACAGGCCAGCCATCCCTCCAAATCATTCAGTCCCTCAGACGTGAAGTCTTAGGCCTCACACTCCTACACAAACGTCATATTTGGGGTACACTAGTCAACCAAGTGAACCAGTACAAGAGAGAACCTGCCAGAGTCTGGGGAAAGATCAGACAACTCCTAGGATCGTCAAAGACGCCGCTGTCGCACCTCAGCTATACATATACTGATGACAACAACGAGGTAATGACCACCAGAGTGGAAGATGTACACCTGCAGGCTAATCTTAGGGGATTAGTTTGGGAGGAAATCTTTACAAAAACAACAGCCAAATTAACAATGACAACCACCGTACAGTCGACCAATGGGTTGCTGAAAATGTGGAGAACCTGTCTAGCAGGCCTCTAGTGGACACCGCACTCCTCGACCCTGACCACCCGATCACTCGACCCATCACCTTACGGGAGCTGATAGAAGAATTAAAGAAAACGAGGAACAAAGCGCCAGGTTTGTCAGGAATAACAGTCAAACCAACTGAAGTGTCTACCTCTAAACTACCTGCAGTCCCTGATCAATGTCTTCAACGCCATCCTCGTCTCAGGCCACTACCCACTAGTATTTAAAACTGCCAAAATGATCTTTATCCCGAAGCCAGGCAACAGCAGACATGTCCCTGGAAACTATAGGCCTATCTCCCTGTTGGAGTCGACAGGAAAGTGCTTTGAGAAAATACTGTCAAATCGTATTAACTATTACACGGAGTACCACCATCTGTATACAGAAAAACAGTTTGGTTTTAGGAACCATAGATCAACGCAACATGCCATCAACATCATTTATGAGGCAGAACGCCGGTATCAGGAAACAGCACCAGACAGCATTAATAGCAACCAGAGATGTCAACAAGGCCTTTAACAGTCTGTGGCATAATGGTCTGCTCTTCAAGCTGCAATCCTTACCACACCACAACTGGACCCTCCTAAGACTAGTACAAATAATTCTAAGCCATAGAACAATAATTCCAATGTTTAACAACAAGGAAGCTGAAGCCTTTATCCCGACAGCAGGAGTTCCTCAGGGATCGTGCATCAGCCCACTCCTCTTCAATCTCTTTGTAAACGATTTGCCACGCCCTATTGCCACGCCCTATTGCCACGCCCTATTGCCACGCCCTATTGCCACGCCCTATTGCCACGCCCTATTGCCGCGCCCTATTGCCACACCCTATTGCCACGCTCTATTGCCACGCCCTATTGCCACGCCCTATTGCCACGCTCTATTGCCACGCCCTATTGCCACGCTCTATTGCCACGCCCTATTGCCACGCCCTATTGCCACGCTCTATTGCCACGCCCTATTGCCACGCCCTATTGCCACGCCCTATTGCCACGCCCTATTGCCACGCCCTATTGCCACGCCCTATTGCCACGCCCTATTGCCACGCCCTATTGCCACGCCCTATTGCCACGCCCTATTGCCACGCCCTATTGCCACACTCTATTGCCACGCCCTATTGCCACACTCTATTGCCACGCCCTATTGCCACGCCCTATTGCCACACTCTATTGCCACGCCCTATTGCCACGCCCTATTGCCACGCTCTATTGCCACGCCCTATTGCCACGCCCTATTGCCACGCCTCTATTGCCACGCCCTATTGCCCTATTGCCACGCCCTATTGCCACGCCCTATTGCCACGCCCTATTGCCACGCCCTATTGCCACGCCCTATTGCCACGCCCTATTGCCACGCCCGCCCTATTGCCACGCCCTATTGCCACGCCCTATTGCCACGCCCTATTGCCACGCTCTATTGCCACGCCCTATTGCCACACTCTATTGCCACGCCCTATTGCCACGCCCTATTGCCACGCCCTATTGCCACGCCCTATTGCCACGCCCTATTGCTATTGCCACGCCCTATTGCCACGCCCTATTGCCACGCCCTATTGCCACGCCCTATTGCCACGCCCTATTGCCACGCCCTATTGCCACGCCCTATTGCCACGCCCTATTGCCACGCCCTATTGCCACGCCCTATTGCCACGCCCTATTGCCACGCCCTATTGCCACGCCCTATTGCCACGCTCTATTGCCACGCCCTATTGCCACACTCTATTGCCACGCCCTATTGCCACGCCCTATTGCCACGCCCTATTGCCACGCCCTATTGCCACGCCCTATTGCCCTATTGCCACGCTCTATTGCCACGCCCTATTGCCACGCCCTATTGCCACGCCCTATTGCCACGCCCTATTCTATTGCCACGCCCTATTGCCACGCCCTATTGCCACGCCCTATTGCCACGCTCTATTGCCACGCCCTATTGCCAAGCTCTATTGCCACGCCCTATTGCCACGCCCTATTGCCACGCCCTATTGCCACGCCCTATTGCCACACTCTATTGCCACGCCCTATTGCCACACTCTATTGCCACGCCCTATTGCCACGCCCTATTGCCACGCCCTATTGCCACACTCTATTGCCACGCCCTATTGCCACGCCCTATTGCCACGCTCTATTGCCACGCCTTATTGCCACGCCCTATTGCCACGCCCTATTGCCACGCCCTATTGCCACGCCCTATTGCCACGCTCTATTGCCACGCTCTATTGCCACGCCCTATTGCCACGCCCTATTGCCACGCCTTATTGCCACGCCCTATTGCCACGCCCTATTGCCACGCCACACTCTATTGCCACGCCCTATTGCCACGCTCTATTGCCACGCTCTATTGCCACGCCCTATTGCCACGCCCTATTGCCACGCCTATTGCCACGCCCTATTGCCACGCCCTATTGCCACGCTCTATTGCCACGCCACCTCTATTGCCACGCCCTATTGCCACGCCCTATTGCCACGCCCTATTGCCACGCCCTATTGCCACGCCCTATTGCCACGCCTATTGCCACGCCCTATTGCCACGCCCTATTGCCACTATTGCCACCCTATTGCCACGCTCTATTGCCACGCCCTATTGCCACGCCCTATTGCCACGCCCTATTGCCACGCCCTATTGCCACACTCTATTGCCACGCCCTATTGCCACGCTCTATTGCCACGCCCTATTGCCACGCCCTATTGCCACGCCCTATTGCCACGCCTTATTGGCACACTCTATTGCCACGCCCTATTGCCACACTCTATTGCCACGCCCTATTGCCACACTCTATTGCCACGCCCTATTGCCACGCCCTATTGCCACGCCCTATTGCCACGCCCTATTGCCACGCCCTATTGCCACGCCTTATTGGCACACTCTATTGCCACGCCCTATTGCCACGCCCTATTGCCACGCCCTATTTATAACGACACTGTAATCACTCAATTCACGGAGGATGTCATCCATGTAGTGTCGTGGATGCCTGCTGGCCAAGGAACTAAACAACATTCAGTCATAAGGAAGACGAAGGAGGAACTAGCAGCCACAGCAAGTTGGGAACAAGACTGGAAAATCGTGACAAACTCTAACAAGATTCAACTGTGCTCAGTGGGCAGCTGGGCTAGTACACTTGGGGTCATCAATATTGGTGGCAGGTTAATACAGGTACACAACTCCACCACAATTCTGGGCTACGTAATATCGAGACTTTTGAATTCTACTGAGCATATCAATAAGAAAGCAGCCTTAGCCAAAGCACAACTAGCTCGGCTGTGCAGATTCAGGCAAGCCCCAACGCATGTACTCACCTAGTTGTACTCACCTAGTTGTGCTTGCGGGGGTTGAGCTCTGGCTCTTTGGTCCCGCCTCTCAACCGTCAATCAACAGATGTACAGGTTCCTGAGCCTATTGGACTCTATCATATCTACACTTGAAACTGTGTATGGAGTCAGCCTCCACCACATCACTTCCTAATGCATTCCATTTGTCAACCACTCTGACACTAAAAATGTTCTTTCTAATATCTCTGTGGCTCATTTGGGCGCTCAGTTTCCACCTGTGTCCCCTAGTGCGTGTGCCCCTTGTGTTAAATAGCCTGTCTTTATCTACCCTGTCGATTCCCTTGAGGATCTTGAATGTGGTGATCATGTCCCCCCTAACTCTTCTGTCTTCCAACGAAGTGAGGATTAATTCCCGTAGTCTCTCCTCGTTGCTCATACCTCTCAGCTCGGGTACTAGTCTGGTGGCAAACCTTTGAACCTTTTCCATTTTAGTCTTATGCTTGACTAGATATGGACTCCATGCTGGTGCCGCATACTCCAGGATTGGTCTGACATTTGTGGTATATAATGTTCTGAAAGATTCCTTACACAAGTTTCTAAAGGCCGTTCTTATGTTAGCCAACCTGGCATATGCTGCTGCTGTTATCCTCTTGATATGAGCATCAGGGGACAGGTCTGGCGTGATATCAACCCCCAGGTCTTTCTCTCTCTGACTCTTGAAGTATTTCATCTCCCAAGTGATACCTTGTATCAGGTCTCCTGCTTCCTACCCCTACCTTCATTACATTACATTTGCTTGGGTTAAACTCTAACCGCCATTTGTTCGACCATTCCTGCAGCTTGTCCAGGTCTTCTTGAAGCCTCAAGCTGTCCTCCTCTGTCTTAATCCTTCTCATAATTTTGGCGTCGTCAGCAAACATTGAGAGGAATGAGTCTATACCCTCTGGGAGATCATTTACGTATATCAGAAACAGGATAGGTCCAAGTACAGAGCCCTGTGGGACTCCACTGGTGACTTCACGCCTGAAGTCACCAGTGTAGCATGTGAAGCTACATCTATACAGAATGCTTACTCGACTTATCCTGGAATACCCATACATCCCGCTTGCTCTTACTAAACAGTCAAATATGTTGAAACTTTAAAGGGTTCAAAATAGAGCACTCAGATTTGTAGCAGGAGTGACACTTGCTGAGAAAATTCGGACCGACAGACTCCACATCCAATTAAAGATAGAACCATTGAATAGACGCCTCCACAAACTCTCAGTAAAGCAGGTATACAAAATGAAGTACACCAACTTACCACATGGTGACGACCCCTTTACGGTATACAACACTACTAACTATGAGACACGAGACCAGCCCCACAGTACAAGGAGGATGTCACTACAACAAAGAGTCAGCCACGGCCCAGGATACTTAGTTACCTACCACGTGAGGAGGATGAGGAATGGGAACCTCCTGATCCATTATACACCTAAGAAGCACGAACTATGAACTAACAAGTCAACATCTGACACCAATACCTCTACCAACCAGAACAAAATCATTGTATACATCACCTACAAGCTCCCCTACCAGCCACACATCTGCAAGTCACCACAGCACTGCTCTCCAGGTGCGGCACCAAGACTAGAACTGTGTCCTCGCAGGGCAACTTTTCTCCTCAAAGCAAAAGTGGTTGGGCCACTGCCCTGTCCTCCCCCCTCTTTGCCCAACCTCCTAATCCTCCTTCATGTTTTCCTAAATCCTTCGCGTGCCTCTTCCATCCCTGCTTGCCAGCTCTTTGGACATTTTCGCTTCGCCTCGGCTCCTGGGTCCTCGCCGGTACTAGCCACACTGTACCATGACCTTCAGAGTTAAGGTTCCTAGAGAACCACGCATTCGGACGAGAGGAAATACTCACCGCCGCGACCAACACCGTACCCGACGATATCCAGCAGGACGACGAGGGTGTCGTCCTCTCTGGCTCCTCTGAAGACGACCCTGAACGCCTGTTCACACCTGCCGCCACGTCTGTACTCTATGAACGGACCATCTTGGCCAGGAGAGTCAGCTCGGGGATCACCGAGCACGAGGTGGACGTCATCCTGGACAACATCAACTCTGAAAACGTCAACATGACAGCTGTCTCGGCCAAGATCACCACCACCACCACCAACCACACTCGCTCCACCTTGAAAGTGACCTTCACTACAGCTGCCGCAGCGGACCTGGCCGCCGCCACCACAGGATTTAGGTGCTTAGGCGTCAACACACCACCTGCTTCAGTACACATGGAAGGTTATTACGAGGTAAGCCAGTGCTACAAGTGCTACCAGTACTCTCACGAGACCAAGAAGTGCCCTCAAAGTGTGAATAAGTGCAGAGTTAGTGCTCAGGACCACCACTATAAACAGTGTCGCGTCACCCGTTGTGTAGGTGATGACCATATTGCCATATCTCATCTGTGTCCTGTGCGCAATGATGAAATAAAGAAGCTTGCGAGAGCTGGAGGGGCTTCTGAGGCTCGCCGAGCTCCCTCACCGTTCAACTTGCCTGTAACGCTATACTATTAGTGACTTTAGGTATTGTATGTATTTGCTCTATCTATAAATCCAACATTAGCTTTGTAAATCAACTATGTATGTACTTTTCCCGAATAAAAAATTATTCATTTATTTACTATTTACTTGCAAGCCGCCATTTTCTCGGAGCTCCCGGGAAAAGGAACCGCCCATTAGCGTCCCAGCCAATGGGGACCCAGCATGCAGTCCGGCAGCCAGCCAGTCAACCAATCACCGACCCAGCCTTCATCACCACCAGACTCCAGCCAATCGTCGACCCAGGTTTCGCCACGACGGTTGCCGGATACTGCCAGCGACCTTAACACTACATATGATATTACATGTTTAGTGAGTAAAATTACTGGCTCCAATTACTGTGAATTTGTGAGGACTGTCAACGTCCTGTACGAGGCTGATGGTCTCCAGACCATTACCGTGCCTGATGAAGTCTTCCCCACCTCGGCCTCAGCTTCCACCTCAGTTCCTGACCCTGACTTTACTGTAAACACTGCCACACTTGTAGACCCGCTGTCTGTCACTGTTCCTCCCACTACACCAGCTGCTGCTGACCCCACACCACCTGCTGCTGACTCTACACCAGCTGCTGCTGACCCCTACACCAGCTGCTGCTGACCCTACACCAGCTGCTGCTGACCCTACACCAGCTGCTGCTGACCCCACACCACCTGCTGCTGACCCCCCACCAGCTACTGCTGACCCTACACCACCTGCTGCTGCTGACCCCACACCAGCTGCTGTTGACCCTACACCTGCTGCTGCTGACCCCACACCAGCTGCTGCTGACCCCACACCACCTGCTGCTGCTGACCCCACACCAGCTGCTGTTGACCCTACACCTGCTGCTGCTGACCCCACACCAGCTGCTGTTGACCCTACACCTGCTGCTGCTGACCCCACACCAGCTGCTGCTGACCCCACACCAGCTGCTGCTGACCCCACACCAGCTGCTGCTGCTGACCCCACACCAGCTGCTGCTGCTGACCCCACACCAGCTGCTGCTGCTGACCCCACACCAGCTGCTGCTGCTGACCCCACACCAGCTGCTGTTGACCCTACACCTGCTGCTGCTGACCCCACATCAGCTGCCGTTGACCCTACACCAGCTGCTGCTGACCCTACACCACCTGCTGCTGACCCTACACCAGCTGCTGCTGCTGACCCTACACCACCAGCTGCTGACCCCCCACCAGCTGCTGCTGACCCTACACCACCTGCTGCTGCTGACCCCACACCAGCTGCTGTTGACCCTACACCTGCTGCTGCTGACCCCACACCAGCTGCTGCTGACCCCACACCACCTGCTGCTGCTGACCCCACACCAGCTGTTGTTGACCCTACACCTGCTGCTGCTGACCCCACACCAGCTGCTGTTGACCCTACACCTGCTGCTGCTGACCCCACACCAGCTGCGGCTGACCCCACACCAGCTGGTGCTGACCCCACACCACCTGCTGCTGCTGACCCCACACCAGCTGCTGTTGACCCTACACCTGCTGCTGCTGACCCCACACCAGCTGCTGTTGACCCTACACCTGCTGCTGCTGACCCCACACCAGCTGCTGCTGACCCCACACCAGCTGCTGCTGACCCCCACACCAGCTGCTGCTGCTGACCCCACACCAGCTGCTGCTGCTGACCCCACACCAGCTGCTGTTAACCTTACACCTGCTGCTGCTGACCCCACATCAGCTGCTGTTGACCCTACACCAGCTGCTGCTGACCCTACACCACCTGCTGCTGACCCTACACCAGCTGCTGCTGCTGACCCTACACCACCAGCTGCTGACCCCACACCAGCTGCTGCTGACCCTACACCACCTGCTGCTGACCCTACACCACCAGCTGCTGACCCCACACCAGCTGCTGCTGACCCTACACCAGCTGCTGCTGACCCTACACCAGCTGCTGCTGACCCTACACCACCTGCTGCTGACCCTACACCAGCTGCTGCTGACCCTACACCACCTGCTGCTGACCCTACACCACCTGCTGCTGACCCCACACCAGCTGCTGCTGCTGACCCTACACCACCAGCTGATGACCCCACACCAGCTGCTGCTGACCCTACACCACCTGCTGCTGACCCTACACCTGCTGCTGCTGACCCTACACCACCTGCTGCTGACCCTACACCACCTGCTGTTGACCCTACACCAGCTGCTGCTGCTGACCCTACACCAGCTGCTGCTGCTGACCCTACACCACCTGCTGTTGACCCTACACCAGCTGCTGCTGACCCTACACCACCTGCTGCTGACCCCACACCACCAGCTGCTGCTGACCCTACACCACCTGCTGCTGACCCTACACCACCTGCTGCTGCTGACCCTACACCACCTGCTGCTGAGCCTAAACCACCTGCTGCTGACCCTACACCACCAGCTGCTGACCCTACACCACCTGCTGCTGACCCTACACCACCTGCTGCTGAGCCTAAACCACCTGCTGCTGACCCTACACCACCAGCTGCTGACCCTACACCTGCTGCTGCTGACCCTACACCACCTGCTGCTGACCCTACACCACCTGCTGCTGACCCTACACCAGCTGCTGCTGACCCTACACCTGCTGCTGGTGACCCTACACCACCTGCTGCTGACCCTACACCACCTGCTGCTGACCCTACACCAGCTGCTGCTGACCCTACACCTGCTGCTGCTGACCCTACACCACCTGCTGCTGACCCTACACCACCTGCTGCTGACCCTACACCAGCTGCTGCTGCTGACCCTACACCTGCTGCTGCTGACCCCGCACCACCTGCTGCTGCTGACCCTACACCACCTGCTGCTGCTGACCCTACACCTGCTGCTGCTGACCCTACACCACCTGCTGCTGACCCTACACCACCTGCTGCTGACCCTACACCAGCTGCTGCTGCTGACCCTACACCACCTGCTGCTGCTGACCCTACACCACCTACTGCTGCTGACCCTACACCACCTGCTGCTGCTGACCCTACACCACCTGCTGCTGCTGACCCTACACCACCTGCTGCTGCTGACCCTACACCACCTGCTGCTGACCCTACACCACCTGCTGCTGCTGCTGACCCTACACCACCTGCTGCTGACCCTACACCACCTGCTGCTGACCCTACACCACCTGCTGCTGACCCTACACCACCTGCTGCTGACCCTACACCACCTGCTGCTGCTGCTGACCCTACACTACCTGCTGCTGCTGACCCTACACCACCTGCTGCTGCTGACCCTACACCACCTGCTGCTGCTGACCCTACACCACCTGCTGCTGCTGACCCTACACCACCTGCTGCTGACCCTACACCACCTGCTGCTGACCCTACACCACCTGCTGCTGCTGCTGACCCCACACCACCTGCTGCTGACCCCACACCACCTGCTGCTGACCCCACACCACCTGCTGCTGCTGACCCCACACCAGCTGTTGTTGACCCTACACCTGCTGCTGCTGACCCCACACCAGCTGCTGTTGACCCTACAAACCTGCTGCTGCTGACCCCACACCAGCTGCGGCTGACCCCACACCAGCTGGTGCTGACCCCACACCAGCTGCTGCTGACCCCACACCACCTGCTGCTGCTGACCCCACACCAGCTGCTGTTGACCCTACACCTGCTGCTGCTGACCCCACATCAGCTGCTGTTGACCCTACACCAGCTGCTGCTGACCCTACACCACCTGCTGCTGACCCTACACCAGCTGCTGCTGCTGACCCTACACCACCAGCTGCTGACCCCACACCAGCTGCTGCTGACCCTACACCACCTGCTGCTGACCCTACACCACCAGCTGATGACCCCACACCAGCTGCTGCTGACCCTACACCAGCTGCTGCTGACCCTACACCAGCTGCTGCTGACCCTACACCACCTGCTGCTGACCCTACACCAGCTG